>JAYDZE010363591.1:0-17491 GCA_034509125.1 Monilaria moniliformis
AATTATATAACTGCACATCCAATTATCTTAAAATTTAAGATAATTAGAAGTGCAGTTATATAATTTCTCTTATTCATAAATCATTACTGTAGACTGTAATTTGTTAATTATTGATTTTCTTATACTCGTATTCGAGTTCCTATTTCAATCAACTTGAATTTATAAAATAAATAAAAAACAGCAAAACTAGAAATCGGAACCGAAAATGCCAAAAACAGGCCAGAAACTGGCGGTTCGGAACCGAAACCAGAACCGGCGGTTTTGGAACCGGCAATTTCCTTAGCGGTCGGTTACGGTTCCGATACCGTCGGAACCGGAACCGGCGGTTTCGGAACTGTGAACACCCCTAGTTGAATACATCTTCTTCTTCGCCCAATTTTTCTGTTGAAGCTTTACATCTTTTTCTTGAAATATATATTGATCGCTAACTTTTTAAAATTATTAAAAAGATAGACACATTATCGTAATTTTGGATTAGTATCTAAACAAGTCTGGCGAGTTGAAAATGTTACTGGCCTGCTGTATATTAAGTAATTCTGATCATTTGATAAATCAGACAGAATCTAGACAACTTTGAATATCATGAAATTAGTATCCCGTGCGCCTTGTTATTGTGGAAAAGTGCATTTTATTTGAATTTTTTTGGCTGCTATGCTCATAAAACTTGTACACAAAATAAATGTTTGTTTCTGATCGGGTTATGTTGAGTGTAGATATGAGAATTGGATCAGATGTTCACCACTAAGTTTTTAAAATTATAAAATAGCATTATTATTTTTATTCGACTAGTTTTTAATATCTTGTTTCATCCATCCAAACTCAGGAATATGTTTGTTCACATTGATTATCTGAATAAATATATTTATGACATTAACTCCATTTAACATTACAATAATCAATGAATTTATTTCACAAATATTATTAGATATGCGAGTATGGATGAAATATCCACAATTAATATAGATTTTATAATTGCCAGTGGCATGACTTTAATAATTGCAGAACGAGAAATGGCGTTTAAAGATTGACGAAGGAGAGAGAGTAGAAGAAGAAATGGAGGGTCTCTTCATTGTTTCTCTTACGTGTGTTTCAGAGAATTAAGTTAATAAGGAGAGAGAAACGATTATAAAATAACTTATGAAGGAAATAGAAAGAATAATAAAATAACTTGTCCCCATCCCAAAACTGAATATGTCAATTAATCCCATGTGTCATGCCGCCAAGTTATACGCTGCATATTCAAGTCGATCTAGATTTGTTTAAGAGATTGAAGACATAGATTTAGAGAAAAAAAGCTATTGAAGAGGTACTGCATATGATATTCTTTTGAGATACTGCACAACGAAAAAGAAGGAAATGGACAAAGAAAAAAGGAAAAGGAAAAAAGAAAAAGAAGGAAAGCAAAGAAAAGAAACGAAAAAGATGGAAAAGAAACGAAAAGGAAAAAGGAAAAAAACCATCGCCGCACAAACCTCCTGCAACGCCACCGGAAACCAGCTTCCGCCGTTGCCGATCGCCGCACCCTTGGCGCACGCCGCAACCATTGGCCACTGAGGCCCTCCCGCAATGCGGCCGCATGCCCTCGGTCCATGGTATCCCGCACGGCCACCGCATGTGCGGGGCCGTTGCGAATGCCCTAAAGGCATCAATTTTAGTTCATATATCAAATTAGAATTAAATGAAAGTATGTCTTCAACCATAATTACCCAAATAAAAATAAATATAAAGTCACCCAAACACCATTATAGTCTTAACACTCTCACAGGTAAACTTATATCCTATTGGTCAATTCATACCGAATTCAACACAGTTTAAACCCTTATATCCTATTTATATTTCAAAATTAACATAATAATTATGGAAGTAGCTGGTAGTAATAACAAGTAGTAGAAGATCAATAGATTATAAATGGGTGAGCTCTTGTCCTTGTTGAAATAAAGATGTAGCTCTCAACTATTGATTTGACAAATAAAAGAAGTTGATCACCAATATAAGAAATAAATGATGGATGCTTTTCACCTAAGAAACTTGGACATAATGCATGGCACATTACAATCAAGTCATTATTTCATTTCAATTTTCCTTTTATCAATCTATTTTAACCACTTGCTTACAAATGCATTCATCCAGTTGCTTTATAAATCTATTTGTTTCTTAATATGTTTTAATATAATGAGTGAGAGAGAGCTCAATTTTTTTGTTTAAATTCATAAATATTGTAATCTATGTATTACATTAATTTTGAAAATGATTGTTTAATTAGATATCAGAGTTAATTTGTACTTTCTCCTCTTCTTTTCGATTTTTTTTAAGACAATAATGTTAACTTACCCACAGAAAAAGCTAGAAAGGATATTCCTCATTATCTCGTTTTCATTAACATAAACTAGATCTTTTTTTATAAATCCTAGTGAAAATAGTGTAAAAAAAGAAAACAAAGTTCATTATTCATGATTATTTAACGGTAAATATATGGAAATTTTGCTATAATATACGTAAACTTGAGGTCATTTTTAATTTGCACGTGAATTGTAGAACTTTCCACCATATGCATGAATTTTTGGATTTTGGCAACTATCAAAATTTCACATTATCGACCAATGAAAAATAAACACGAGAGATGTTTATGTGAATGTACGTATTGTTTGTGATGCCAAATATATATTATAAGTTGCACCATATGAATTTCAATTGATTGAAAATATGAATTTTGTTATAACTTTGAAAAACAAATAAAATCCATATAAATAGATTCGGGAATTTTATTACCAATTTAAATGCATTTCATTATCCATTAGTATAAACTTGAGAGCATTTGACTACACCAACCAATTAATTAATCGAAGCTTAATCTGCCATATATGAACAAAAAGAAATCACAAATATATATAAGTACAAATTAAAAATTAATAAAAAATATAGACGCAGTAACAAGATATCCACGTCTATAAGGGGAAGCCGAATCTGAATAGGGAGTCGCGTTCACTGGCGAAGGTCGGTGCACTAGTCACGCGCGTTTATGTAGGATTAAATTACATGGGCCCGGCCCGGCCCATTGGCACATTTTGCATTGATTTTTTTTTAAAATGGATTTTCTTAGCATACTGGTAATTGGGAAAGTTTACATTCATTCCTAAGGATTACTTGAATGCTTGAGTTCAAAATTGAGACGTCGAAGGGAAAAAGAATGTAGATTTCCAAAGACAAAATTCCTTAAACCTCAGCAGGAATCTTCAAATTACTTGCTATAGGATAACAATATAACTAACATGAGGAGAATTGAACCGGTGTCTTATTGCAAAAGAGAAACTTTGATGCATCAACTTTGTTATCTGTGCTAATTTGGGAAATTATTTAGATGGGCTACAACGAAATTCATTTATGCAGTTATACAAATGCTGCATTGATTATTATTATTTGTTCCTCCCAACTAACATTTTCTTCTCTTTCAAAAAAATTCGATTTCACATAAAAGTTTGATTTACGCTAATTTTAACTTCAATTTTTCTCAACTTTGATACATTTAATTGTCATTCCCCTAAGCACTCAACATCTTATAATTATGAATCCTTCGAATAACTGATTATTATAGTTTTGAACAATAGGAAGTGTTTAATTATATTGATTATTTTGCATGGAAACCAAATATCCCTTAATAGACCAGGGGAGAATAAAAAACAATATCAAAATTAATCGAGAAGCATCATCTGAAACTGCTCATTCAACGATAATGGATAACATTTATTGCAAGTGAGTGAACAAGTCTGCTTCGCTTCTTCACATCTAACAAGCCAAAACACCAGCAAAACAACACACTTTTCAATACAATTCACTTTCCTTGTGAGTGTGGATCACACAATCTGAAGTGGGGTAGGAAACGCAGGTGAGCAGGTACCCCTCTTTCATCTGGTTGTCATCAAGAAACGAACCGTCCGACTGATCCACAGAGCCCGACGCAATCTTCCCTGCACAGGTGGAGCACGCGCCAGCCCTGCACGAGTAAGGCAGCTCCACTCCTGCAGATTCAGCAGAGTCGAGGATGTAACAATCATCGGGTGCCTCAAATTCACACTCCTCGCCATCTGCTCCGATCAATTTGACCTTATACGTGGCCATTGCAGATGCCCTGAAACCAGGATTTGCTCTCAAGCCGAAGGCTTTGGTGACGCTATTCACAGACCCCAACGAGGCTGGAATTCTGATAAATGAACTCGCAGTTTGTTTTTGTGGCATGCTTGTGATCAGGGAGCTGGTAGGAACCAATGCGGTCGCCATTTTCTCCTGAAAGAAATGCCATTTCAAACATGTTGGCAACACACAAACAACGCAAATGCAGCATTGCAGTTTCATGAATGTATATGAAGATATTGAGTGCAATGCAAATGCAGGATTGCATTTTCATGAATGTATATATGAAGACATCGAGTACAAGGCCACGTTGAATGTATATTGCAGTAGTATGAACACCCATTAAAAGCAGAGCTAAGCGTTAGCACAGAAGAGTAGATTACTAGGCACAATACTGCATTTTCATGAATGTATAGCAAGCAGTACTGAGAAATTGAGAGCCAAGCCGTGTTGAATATTTGATTCAAGGATGTATGCCTTGTTGCAGATGACATCAAAGAATAGCGATGATTCATTTGTATTGCAAGAAAGCAATATGTGTTTGGAGCATTATGAGAAGGGCAGGCGAATTGCTCTTCGCCCTTCACTCGAAGCTCCAAAGCAAGCAACAACTAAGTTCATTTGCTGAGACAAATTACCAAAAACAATTTACACTCTTAAGGCAACAACATCAGCAAATCACTGCAAAGAACAAAGAGTTCGAATGAAGAAAGCTATGACAAAGCAGATGGAAAAATCGACAAAATGCAGCTATTCTGGATTTTTACGTTGGATGCCAATTTTCAGGCTGAAAAACTTATATCATAAATGTAATAAATTTAAGATGAGAAATATAACATCAACAGATATTGCCACAGCGAATAATGATTTATAAGTCAATATTAAAAGAGTAGATTGATAAATAATCACGTATCGAGAATGCAATTACAGAGAATTGATTCCCTTCGTACACAAATCATGCTCATATGGGTAAAACAGTCTTAAATAATTGGAAAAGACAAAAAAACAAACAAACGAACATCTCGCCAAGATTTACACATGGATCTTCGGGAAATGGCAAAAAAAATAGTTCTAATTCTCAATTTTGAAAAAAGAAACTGAACCAGAAACAGAAGACATAGCAGATACATAACAAAGAAAAATTAAATCAGGACTGAAACAAACTAGCGAGTGATTCCACAAATATTGAACAGATACAATCATAGCCAGTTCTAGAAGGCGAGCAAAATCTAGACATTAAAATGATGACTTACACAAATCTGATGTGATACGATGGGAGCGGCGCTTGTTATATCTGCACAGCGAGAAACCGATGGATACGAAACAAGGGTTTAAATAATTAATAGCATGTACAATCGTGACTCCTGAGCAATGCCATCTATTTATAGGAATAAATTTCATTTTTGGCTAATTGTCCGTTTCTAGAATTTTCTCCATTTTAACAATCTAACATGATTTTCTTGAGATATATTGTAATAATATTATAATCTTTTAAATTTTATTATAAAATAATAACTCTAATATTTTCTGTAATCACAGACATGTCTATTTTTCTAATTCATAAGATAAAATTGTGTAAAAATATTTTATCGTGTTATTAATTGATAGGATATGGACCACAAGGTAAGCCCAACCCAAACGGGCCTCGAACAACGACCTATGACCCACTGAGAATCAGGCACGGCCCCCGAGGAGTCTAGAAGCTCGGATCCACTCGCCCACTTCCAATCCGGCCCACTTGCGCCTGCCAGCCGCCAATTCGGCCCACTTGCGCCTGCCAGCCGCCAATTCGGCCCACTTGCGCCTGCCAGCCGCCAATCCAGCCCACTTGCACCTGCCAGCTCGGCTCGACTCCCAAGGAAAGCCCATTATCAGCATGGTGCACTTCCCAAATAAAGCCTAACTCCAAGATCTATAAATAGGAGTTAGAGGTAGGACATTTATTACGTTAGCTCTAGACAATAAATGTAATAGAGAAGAATCTTCAATACACTCTCATATCTTAAGCCGTGGACGTAGACTTCATTAACAGTCGAACCACGTAAAATCCCCATGTCATTTACCTCTAATTCCAGCTCTTAAATACTGTTAATCAAACCCTTCAAAAACCAGATCGATCATTAATGATATGAGTCACGATAAACTCTTCGATCACAAGAAAAAAATAAATATTGTGATTTTTCAACAAATTGTAAATGGTGATGTTATTACCATATTTTGAATGTCATATTACCGTTATGGAGTGATATTGATCAATTCTCTTTTTTCTTCGAACTTTAATTTTCTTTTTCTGTTTTCAATTTTTGGTGAAAGCTTAGGAAGAAGAATATTTAAATGAAAGAGATTGGAAACTTGCAATTTGGTTTTCGAAGGGCTATCTGAAGTTTTTCATACAGGTATAGCTTGACATAAAGGAGTAACTTAGATTAACGATCATTGGATGGTTTCTCATTATTAAGCTATTTTCTCTTTTGGGTCGGAATCATATCTTAAGCCACAATTCCAAAACTTACCAACTAAAATCAAGTTTGGAGACTCTCTTTTCTAACCACAAAAAAATGTAATTATACTAAAAGAGTCATACATTTATGATAACTGATAATTATACTAAAACATAATATTAATTAAAGTACTTTTGCATTTTTTGACCTATTTTTCAGATCAAAATACCCTCAAACAATTCAATGTCATATTAGTCTATGTTTCTTTTTCTCTTCCATCTCACTTAGCTTTGATCGTAATATTTCAATAAAAGAAGGAAAATGCAATATATAACAATATCAACATTAGAAATACAAATCTTCTAATGTAAAAAGTCTTTATCTAAGGAAAAACATTCTTAATATTCGTTAGCACACCAACAACCAATAAACAAATACAAGAACATTGGAAGTTCAGTTTATAAGATTAAAAATTGCATTTCCAAACTCTGGAAGAGAATTTCATTTGTGATTTTACATGCTCAACCTTAGCATGTGAATTTGCAGTTGAAGAAATAGAGAATGAGAAGAGAGAGAAAAAACTTAATTTACAGAAAAGAGTAGGAAATAGGTAAAAGAAAAGGTCGAGTTAGAGGGGAGAGAAATAGAAATATAGACTAAAATGCCCTTTAATTGTTTGGGGGGCACTTTTGTCAAAAAATTATGTCAAAAAGTGCAAAAGAACCTCAAACGATAGTGCGTCTTAGTTTAATTAACACAAATGTCAACTTTTAAGTATAGTTGCCGCAAATGTGTGAATCGTGTAACCCCTTTAATATAGTTATTTTTTTTGTAGTTTACACTTATGGTTATATGAAATAAACGATAAATCAAACACGGCCTATGGCATTTCTTTTTATTTTAGGAAAGACTCGTATTAATAATTGAATTTTCACCGCATGTGATAATTAGGACGGCTTTTGGGAATTGGGAATGGGTAGGAATAACCGAGTAGGAAGAGCCGTATGCGCCACTTTCAGCTGTAATCTGCGGTCAATTATGATCCACTTTATATTTAATAAACTATTATGACGGCTATGCCATTTTTTTAAAAATAATTAAAAAGATAATTGCATTCTATCGTTGTTCTGTCTATTTTTTTTTCCTTCTCAGATGGTATTTGCATTTCTCAACAGCCGATTGAGTAAATATACTTAGGGCTACACGACACAATTCACTTGCAACGTACAAAAAGGACCTATCATTATTTTAATATTTTATTTGTTTCACAATATGCTTTTTTTCATAAAGTAAATGTCAATAATCATTACTCGTGATACAAATTTGAATATGTATACTATCTTTTAACGTGAAATACATTATAAAAGTAATTTATTATTTATCAGCCAAGTATAGCACATTTAATTTGCAAGGATTTTAAAATCTAATACGCTCGTTCGTGCGATGCACATGTCATGGCATGTTTTACATACTTGTTTTTAAATTATGTAAAAATATCAAAATATCGTTATTTATGAGTTAGATTAATTGATAATAAAAAATATTATTTGTTAATTTAAATATTATTTTATTTGATATAGTGAACAATATTAAATTTAATGAGTGTGGTATAGTAGTAATTAAGTTTATAAAAAACATACGATAGCAATAACAAACCGGAGATTTTTTTATGTTAATTAATTGTTGTATATACATAGTACATTATTCAATCTATTTTATATGTAGACAATAAAATAGTTATTATATCATAGTTATTATGATAAATATTATTTATTGTCCCAATATTTGATACCGATAATAGATATATACCAACGTAATGTAATCGCAAAAAAGTATCCAATATTTCTAAAAATTCATGTTTCTGTACAAAAAAAAAATATATTAAGGTGCTCGAATGATGATGTGGCATCCCGAAATTCATATGTGGCATTTCATATGTGTCCACAATATATGACGCAGAGTTCTTTAACAAAAAATGTGTGATTCGAAATGTCATTTGCGCTCGATAGCCCATGCACAGTGCTTTGAAGATGCCTGAAATGAGTGTGTGATGATTGCGGCATATATTGTATATACATAGGAAATGTCACATGTGAATTCCAAATGCCACACTACCATTCGGCCGCTATTTTTTTTTTTTTTTTTGCAATTATGCTTATGTCAGAATATATCTATTGTCGGTAATATATGTTGAAATAATAAATGATTTTTACCCTAGTTATATAGGTAACTTTCATTTTCCATTTGTTAGCTTTTTCCAATTGAAATAATTTAATATGATATTTTAAAAAAAAATTATACTACGTAAAATTAAATTTTTATGTGCTATAGTTTTACTGATTATTTCTATAAAAATATAATATTTCTATTGAATAAAATTAAAATAAAATATATTTCAAATTTATCGTATTTTTAGTTACTATTTTGAAAAGGAAAATATCAATTAGTTCCTCATTATAATAGATAAATGTTTAATATATTTTGAAATTTCTAACTATAATTAAGAAACAAATTCAAGCCCACATTAAATGCAATAATTATGAGTCCTTAATTGGATTAGGGTATGATTCTCAAAAATTGGATTAGGGTATGAATAATGCCGCCCCAAAACTGATCCAAAAGGGGGCGGCCGCATCGCGGCAGGAATGGAGGTGGAGCATATTGCGCCGACGCCAGACATTTAGCGGGAGACACGACTGATCGCCCCACGGCTGCTGAGTAGCTACACTACAGCAAGCATCGCCGACCTCCCTTAATATAATTATTTTTTTTGTTTTTTTAATAAAATTGAAAAAAAATATTGAAAATGGAAGAAGATGACGGAACAAGATAAAAAGAAAAGGATGAACTAAAAATGGAACCTTTTTTTTACATTTTTTTAGTATGTGTAATTGTTTGAATAGGTAATTCGATAAAATAAGATTCACCTCAGTACAAATAAAAGGGTTGGAGGTTCAATGAAATAAAACTTAATTATATTTCTAGACAAGAAAATGTAATAACATAATAACAAGCTCAAAATTGTAATTTTATGGAAACATAATAATATTTCCAGACAAGAAAATGTAGCCTTATTAATCTTCTTTATATTTTTGGATAAAATATTACATGATAATTATTAAAATATTTTATAAATTATGTACATAGTGAAGAGGAATTGAAACACAAAAATGCAATTTAGAAATCAGACTAATGAATAAGTGCGCATTTATTATGTATTTTATGAATTTTAATGAAGTAATTTTTAAATTTCTAGTCATTTATTTTGATTTTACAAATATCTCAATTTAAATAATTATATGAAATTGAAGAATAATCAAATTTGATTAAATGAAAAATGAAAGTTTTGGTTGAATTTTTTAGGACTGAATTATGAATGTTGTGATTTATTTGTGCCTGAATAATTAAAAAATAATGTGACAGCTGAAAATAAAATTGTGGCTGAAGTTTTTGAGATTAGGTTGTGGATACCCTTATATAATTCTAAATGAAAAGTCCTTGCAGCAGCCCACATAAACAAATTAGGTTTACAAGTTACAACTAACATCAAAACTACAAAATTACAAAAGTCTTGCCTCTTCTCCTCTTCTCTGCTTTTTTTTGCCATTCACTCTGGTTCTTTATTCTTCTTGTTGCTGCTGTACACAGATACACAGCTAAATAAGAAATACAAAAGAATTCGGAAAGAGAAGAGGAGAAAGAGACGAGGAAAAATATGTTGGGTTTGTTCTCGCATTTGGAGACAGCGTGAGGCCGCAGGTCAGAGCCTCAAACGGGTCTCCTCCAACGATGTTAGTTCGAGGCAACGTGGAAAGGGCGGCGGCTAAGTCTCCATTAGAGATTGATTCTTTTGTTTCTTTAGTTCTTTTGCGATGCACTCTTCTTCTTCTTCTTTTCTTCACCATGCTTTTGCTCTCGCGTTTGGAGGCGGTATTATGCCATGGACCTGTGTCTTGGACAATGATGGTCCAAGGCAGCCCAGCAAGAGTGGCTGCTGAGTCCCAATCAGAATTTGATGAGCAAACGGCTAGTGGTAGTGATGGAAACAGTGGAGGACAAGATGTGAAATAAATTTTTAGGATTTTGAATATTGGGGAAATTTGTAATTTTCTAAATGAGTTGCTGGAGGGATTTTGCATGGGTCAAAAAAAATACTTGGTCATGATTTGTACATGGAGAGCGAGAGAAATACTCACTCCGTCCACCATAAATTGTCACATTTTGATGTGGCGCGGGTTTTATGAAATTGTTGGACTTTGTTATAAATATGAATGAAAGTGGGTAGAAAAAGTTAGTGGAATATTAGTCCCACTTTTATATATTAGTTTTATAATGGAATATGAATGTAATGAGTTAGTAGAATGTGAGACTCGTTTACCAAAAATAGTAAAAGTGAAATCGGACATTTTTCATGTGGACGTTAATTTTTTGGCAAAATGGAACATTTTATGGTGGATAGAGGGAGTAAAATTTATTGAATGGCGTGAAAACATTATTATATTGGTGTTAGTGGGTGATTTTTTTTTTGACGTTCTATATTTAGAGCTCCCACAAAATTTTGATGTTATATATTTAGAGCTCTGTATTTGATTTCAAATTTTCAACATGTTGATTGAGAAGATAAATAGATCTTCGGATGCAATTGTGAGAGCAACATGTTCTTTGGCCCTCAGTTTGCTACTAAAGCCAACCAACTCCTCTTGGAAATCCACTCGTTGTGGGACGTGAAACATAATCTTCTCGGAGGTCATGAAGTACAGATGCAAGAAGACTGCTGATTTGTTGATATCTCGATCATGTAGTGTTAACGCACGATGAATACAAGATGAAGATGGTCTAGTAAGAGATGTCGTGTGCCTATATTAAATATGGTTTCAGTAAGTGCTTCTGAGTGGATGCAAAAAGATGGTTTTGAATATCTTGAAATTATTTAACTCAATTATGAATGTATATATGCCAAGTGATTTCATTCATTTGTGTATATGCGTGTATTGTGTGTGTAATTTTATGATGTATAGCAGTTGTGAATTAGGTTATATTTTCTTGCAACTTAGTAATTTTGTTATGTGCACATAGCTTCTGAGCTTTTCTAATTAGAAACACTTCATTGCAGATATGTTGCAAAACAAATCGTGAATTTGGAATCTGACACAATTTGTACTTTTATTTATTAATTTATTTTTTTATTCCAAAAGTGTATAGGAATGATATTGATAATATTTTATGGAACCATAGATTTTTAACCTTTCCAATTTATATAATTTTAAAATCTATTGTAGCACGGGGAGTGTTTGTAGTATGATATTATCATGAGATGTTATATTCAATTGTAATATATGAGTTTGTAGAAGTAAAGATTTCTTATCTTCCTGCTATTCTCATACTCGAGAAATTCTCAGCATTTGTTTCATTGGCATTTGGGGAATAAACTATTTTTCCAACTTTCAAGTTATTTATACAGCCTTCGAACAAGTGTAATTGTCAAGTATAGTTATTGTTAAAAATAAAGAAAGGAAAAATAAGCAAAAAAGAAAAAAAAAAAAAAAAAACAGAACTAAAATGGCGAAGAAAGAGAAGGGAATGCAGTGAAAAAAGATATTTAAAAAAAAAAAACTGCTATTCCAACTCTCCATAAATGCTATTTAGTAAATTGCTATTTAGTAATAATTACAAAAAACTGACGTCTTAAAGAATTGCCCAAAATGCCCTCCCACTGGTTGGGGGCATTTTAGACAAAAAATAATAAACAAGTGAAAAAGTACCTCAAACGATATTACGTCTTAATATAGTTACCGCAAATGTCAATATTTTAGTAAGGGTACCGCAAAGGTGTTACCCCCTTAGTATAATTACATTTTTTATAGGTCACTCTTTAAAAAAACATGTATTTCTCAATTTAATCAGCATAATTATTGATCAAGAGTTTGTAACCGTATTTTAAAAAAATAGTGAACTACAAAAATATAACTATACTAAGGGGTCACACATTTGCGGTAACTATACTAAAATATTGATATTTGTGGTAATTATACTAAGACATAATATCGTATGAGATACTTTTTCACTTTTTTGCATATTTTTAGACAAAAGTGCCCCCAAGACCTGAGGGAGCATTTCTGTAATATACAAAAATTGAATGTACATGCAGCTGTCATTTTATGTCAGTCATCATGTGAATTTTGTCACTTTTTCTCCTCTCTCTCGTCTCATTCCATCTGCTTGTTCTCTTTCTCATCTCATTCCATCTATCTTATTCTCTCAATAGTTAAACTGGTTGTATGGAAAACTTGTTAAGTAAATAATTCAGATGAGTTTCTCAAATTAATTGTTGCCTGGAAAATTTACAGAATGAGAGCGTGTACGAGCAAGTTCACGGTGCTAAAAAATGCCTCCACTGCGCCCGCCGCCGACCATCAAGTGTGAGGTGGAGCCTTCTTTATTCTGATGAGATGGCTTCGAACATTGCCCACCAATTCATCGAAAAAGATTTTTTTAACAATTATCTCGATGAAAGCATGAACTTCAGCTGGAAGGGATAACTAATTCATTTTGCATGTTAATATGTATTATGAGGTTTCTTCTTCTTCTTTTGGTTGTTCGTCGATCCTGTGGAGGCTTGCTCTATTCAGTCTGATGTATTTATTTAGCTTGACAAGGCCTTTGGCAAATGTAGATTGTTGACACCAATCAGTATCATTTTAATGTTGGTGTAAAAATCTCTACCTATGTCTGCGTGTACAAATTCAAGAAATCCAACATGAGATCTCCATATCTCTCTCTCTCATGAAACAAACTGAGAGGCAAAACTATAGCGCTCCAAAATGTCGTAAGATCGACTTAATTGTGAGGGCAATTATATCCATAAAGGCAGTCATCTGACATTGGGAAACCGAATA
Organism: Monilaria moniliformis; assembly: GCA_034509125.1. Taxonomy (NCBI): domain Eukaryota; kingdom Viridiplantae; phylum Streptophyta; class Magnoliopsida; order Caryophyllales; family Aizoaceae; genus Monilaria; species Monilaria moniliformis. Next base: position 13,466 of record JAYDZE010363591.1, read on the forward strand.
AGGTTTTTGAACACATAGATGATGATATATTAAAAGTCGAAATCGTGTACGATACAAGTTTCAAACTTGAAGTGATGATTCGGCGTTTTTCTGTGCACCAACACGTACTAGTTGTCTTGCACCTTCATTTGATTAACGCATATTTCGTGTTACAGAAATCATACTTACAAAAAATTTGTAGTTTATTTACCAAATTATTCAATCATTTCCATCGCAACAGATTATGTTAGGGATAGGGCTTCACAAAAGTAAGATTGACTTCCACCATTAAAAACACAAAAAAAACGAAAAGACGAGATCTTGCTAACATATTGCGCAGACTAGAATTCATACCGACGTTCCTAATCAAGAACAATAAGTTCCCATGAAAAAACGAAACTAAAACAAGTAGCCCAAAAAGGATGGGTTCTTCGAAGATGTGCACTTAAGAAAGAAAAAAGAAAACAAATGAGAGAAGATAGAGAGAGAGGAGAGAGAGGAGTGATAGTTATGTTAATAATAGTGGTGGACCATTCTATTATAGAGTTATGTTAATAATAGTGGTGGACCATTGGACCATGGATGATAATATTGTTAATATGTTGATAAAATAAAACTAGAAAAATAGATGGTTTCTGATGGAATAATGCCCAAAGTAGAAAAATGAATATTAATTGTGAAACATACCAAAATAGCAAATAATGAACCTTTATCTAAAACAGGAAGCATTGAATTGTACAGCAATGCTATTTATAATAAAAATATAGCTTCAATATTCCGTCTGAAAATGCTAAAAGGGTATTTTGTCAAATATTTTGTGTAGTAAAGAAATTTGACCATTTCCATAATAAACTAGAAAGATGGAAATGCAATTGCTACTAATATTAGCATAATTGCATAGACATAGAGCAGCACTGAGGCACAAAATTCATGATACTTTTAAACTAAAAATGTTGCTATTCCAGTATAGGCCAAAAGCATCTCAACATAAAATCAAACGACCTCCATTGATGAAAATATTCCCACGTAAACAAACTATAACTTCAAAAATGCACACATACTCTTCCTAAAACTCCAAACAGATAACAACTCTCTCAAAAGATGCGTTGCGGCTTGCCCATGGTACTCTTCAAGTACAAACACCTCACCTGTTAGCAATATAACATGTCTCAAATTAGCATATCCTTAAACGATGATTTTTTAAAGGCACAACAAGATCAAACACCCTATGAAGAAAGATTTATAGATATCAACAACCCAAAGACACGATAGAGGTCTGTTATAATCTATCGAAGAGCAGTAAGATGGACTCACATTTTGCCAGTTCTTCTTCAGAAGAGAGACCAGAAAGTTAACACTCATTTGAATGTTCTGAAAGAGTTGCTTTTCTTCCATGTCCAAGTTCCCAACAGCTACTCCCATGCAGAGCACCTTTTTCAATTGGAACTTGATAGTAGCCTTAGTCTCATTAACCTTGGACTCAAGAGACTCTTGGTGGGTCACAAGAGTAGGGAACTTGCCTGCATTCAAGGAGAAAATGATTAACAAGTTAGCTCAAAAAGGAGACTAGTGATTCAATGTTTCAAACAACCATATACAAGACAAGTTTGTCCTGGCCTTGCAGTACATAACAATCCCCAGCACGCGGATTACCTGCTTTGTTTAGACCTGGTCCCAAAAGACGAGGAATCTGCTTGATAACAGCCTCTGAGGCTAAGAAAGCATGATACCTCTTGGCGAGCTTCTTCACCAATTTCTTGTTTTTGTTCAACTTTTTCAGAGCCTCCACATCCATGGACTCCAAACCAATTTTTTCAGCCTGCACATATATTTGCAGTTTTGCACATCATGTAAGTAAAACCCAACAAGAAACGACTGATCTGATATCCCAAAGTATATAATGTGGAATGGTAAATATAATGCGTTTGTTAAGTTCAGCATATCTTAGAGAGATATCCATATGATATCAGAGCTAAGCAAAAGAGTTTGACTATAATAACATGTAGATTACAACCTCAACCTAATTATCAAATCAAGTGGTTTCCTGTGCATGAATGAAAACAAGCAGATGAAAATAAATAACAAATTTTTATGATTTTGCCTCAACTCCAGAAAACACACCTCCACCACCAATACGGAACACTGGAATTACGGCTTTCTTGTGAACAAAAAAAGGGAAAGAGCAAGGAAAATTCTGATCTTATATTTATTTTTAAAAAAAACATGCAAAACAATCTATATTTTCCTAACAAAGAACACAAGTAAAAAAGGAAATTGTACCTCTTCCACGTGCTGAGCATCACCGAGCATGCAAATCTTCATTTTTGGGCGGGGAATATGAGGCAACCTAACAGAACCACTGAAACGCTTATCCTTTTGCGGGTCATAGTTTTTCAGACCAATCTGCAGCTCAACTGTCTCAGTGAAATTTCTCTTTTTTTCCTTAGCATCCGATACTATCTGAGTGATGGTTTCTCTCAAGACTTCACTCTGAAGCTTACTGCAAAACCGTAATGGTTGAAAACCAAATTAGAACGCCCCACATCAAAACTACCTACGGTCAGTCTTCTCAAATAATTTATACCATTAAATGCATTATCCCTTATTTACAATATGAAAACTAGCTTATAGTTAGATAACAACAATTGGACAAAAAATCGGGCTACTTAAAGCGAAGAACACTAACGAATTAACATAATACGCACAACACAGATCACAGGCCCATAAGTCTACACCCAAAATTTCCGTCGGACTTTCGATATTTAACGGGATTCATAACAGAACAAACTTGAAAAAATAATTCAAATCACTTCGGTGCAGAAAAGATCGACGGTAATACTAACAAAAAATTGAAGCTTAATCTCACCTCATCCTTCAAATTTTCGTGAATCGCAGCTTACTTCTGCACATAAATACCAAACAAAACATGTCAGCACAAATTCAATCAAATAAACTGCTTAATCGCAAGCATACGCACACAACGGCGGCAACAGCTCATGAGGAGGAGAGAATGAAAGAGTAGAGGGAGAAACCTGATGGGAAACAATAGTAGGGTTTGTGAGCGAGAGCTGTGTGGGTGGAAAGATAACTTAGCTCTAACTGATGATAAACCCTAACGGGCTTCCTTCCTTGCCCATTGGGCCTAATTGACCATTTTAATCTAATGCTCTCTGTGTGTGTGCGCGTTTTGAAAAAAGGCCTATTCGATAATATTGTAAAAATCAGAAATTAAAAAGGGATAAATTATTATATATTGTAAATATATACCATAAAAAGTAAATGTGTTCTATTCGGGAAATTAAATAGTATTATGTTGTGCATATATATATGCATGTTAAGACCCCGTTTGGTAGCCTAGATAAGATAAGATGAGATAAATAAAGTATGATGGACTTTAAGATTAAAAATGACTGTTGCAACAAGATAAACATTTAATGTTGTTGTTTGGTAGATAAGATAAAAGTTAAGATAAAAATATGTGTGTTGTTTGGTAGATTAGATTAGATTAAAGATAAGATGTAAAATGAAAATTTTGCCCTTACTACAAATATGATATATTTATCTTATTTTGCTAATTAAAAATTATTTAATTAATATAAATTTGGTTAAATGAATTATTGAACAATTAATTAGTCTAACTAAATCATGACATTAATTTTTTCAAATTTTGCTCAACGTTAATTTATATATATTAAGATATACTAATTAATTTAAATTAAATGATCACGGTTAATTTATCATGATTCTTTTATCATGATTCCTTTATCATGATTAAATAATCACGATTAATTTGGCTTAATTAATTAATTATTATAAATTTGGTTATTAATTAATTAATAAATAATTTATTAAGCTAAACTTTGATTTATTAATTATTTTAGATAAGTTGATCAAATTAATAGATTAACATTAGTAAACTAATTTAGTGATTTATCATATTTTGATCATCCGACAAATTTATCATAAATTATTTTGATCAAATTTAACATATTCTAAATTATTAATTAAATTTTAATAAATTACTTAATTATGGTAATTAATTGGATT
>JAYDZE010363702.1:0-17490 GCA_034509125.1 Monilaria moniliformis
ACAACACCTCCCGAGGACAAAACTTTTTCCCTCCAAGGGACGGTACAACACCTCCCAAAAACGAACTACCTTCGCTTGGCGAAGACCTTTTTGTTTACTTGCAGGATAAAGGAGAAAGCACATCAACCTCGGCTAAACCAAGCCATATGAAGACCACTTCGTCCATCTTATTTTTTGGACGAGGTGACTCGCAACCTCAGACAAGGTCGGCCAAAATATCTCCGCCAAAGCCGCACTTCACCGAAGTGCTCATAAGTGCAAAGTTACTTCGTCAAAGTAACGCACATCTCCCTCACGAGTGAAGTCACCTCGGCCGAAACATCCCCGACAAGGCGACGAACTCAAAAGGGCGAAAATTGACTCCGTCAGCCTCAAGCTCAGACAAGGAGACGAACATCAAGATCACTCCTACTCTACATCCCCATAAATGAAGAGACAAATTTGTAGATTTCACTAGCTTGCAATCATTCTTCGACTTCTGCATACCGCCCCTAAATGGCGTTCGCTCCCCGATATTGAGGAGAGAGCTGGAGGCTTGAGCCTCTTCCGTGACTCTTCGGCCGCATACGTCGTCGCTAACTTTTGGAATGATGAGTATAAATTTTGGAGATTAAATCAAAATACATTTTTTCATACATTTAAAAAATATATAGTTTATTATACTAATTTTTAAAAGTTTGAAAAAAAATAATGAAGTATGAAAACAAAATAACAAGAACTCACTCATTTTCGGATCAATTCTAGGAGACTCAGGCTATTTCGGGTCAAACCTATTGGATTGCAATTTTTTTCGAGCTACAAATTTTCAATTATCGAATTGTCGAACTCTTCATGACAACCCATGAATTTTATACTGAATTAACATCCCTAATTTTAGATGACAACTGCTGAGTTTAGTGAAATATTGGAGTGAGAAGAGACCTAATCTCAAACATATGGGCAAGGAAACTTTGACCACCTACAAATACTACACCTATAAATCGGGTTACATCCATCATTGTACCGTAGCAAATTTGCAAGTAACTCATTTTTCCTTTACATTTCTTTTTATTTATTTTTATCTCTTCACTACTATCATTACTCCCAACGTTTTAATTAATGTTCATGAGCATTTGTTATGAGCTATTTACCCAAAAAAAAAAGAAGATTAACTCCCTATTTTGTGGCGGTACAACCTAAATACTACTATGAGGTGGAAGCAGTTTCGTGGTGTTGATGAATCTGATTCTCTTTGATGGATTAAATCTTGATTTCTTTTATGTCATTTGATGGATTAAATCGTGTTTTATCACTCTTCTCAAAACGTTTTTGAGAGGGAAAAGAATGAGTGTGGGATATTTTTAGACTTTGCAACTTTTGATCTATTCGCACATGAGTTGCAAATGATCTAATAAATATGTTTTTATGTATGATGTGTTATTAATAAAATATTTTTACCTGCTTGTCTATCGTACGTGTATTCAGATGAGATCATGAGAGATACTTTTAAATCTTTTGAACAAAAATACTAAACTCGGTCGATATAAATATCTAAGTACGTTATATGATTCCCCAACGTGAACTTGAACCATGAACTACGCCACTAATACTTCTAGCATACACTAACAAATGGCAGAGCTATACTCAGGTGTCTCATCCCAATATTTTTGAAGTATATACCTTATATATTCCTAATTATGTATAAAATTTAAAAAATATATTAATCCCCCCATCAAAAATTAATGAAATTAGAGCATGAATATCGCCGCCCCAAAAGTGTGAAAAAATGGGGCGGCCGCAGTGAGGCGTGGATGGGGGGCGAGGCGGGCTCGCCGCAGCTAGGGAATCAGCCGGAGGAGCGGCTGAACGTAGGGCTTCGGCCGCCACGATGTGGCGACGCTGCAGCCCGCTTCGCCGCTTTACCGCCACAATATTTTATTTTTTTTATTGCTCACGGACTGAAATTGTGTTATGGTGAATTGGTGATGGAGGGTCACAAGCTTCTCATTTTCCTTCTATAAAATCCAACATATTTCTTTCACAATTCACCCCACTTTCCTTCTCACTTTTCTTCAATTCAACATATTTCTTGTATTTTATGGATCCAATTTCGGAAAAATATCATCCACCATCAGGTGAGCTACTCGAATTTTTTGAGTATTGTAGGGGTAAGGGTTGGGATCCATCGACTTTCAGTAATTTTATGTTGCATTGTCGCGATACTAATGTGGATCCCAATATTTTTCCGAATGCGACGCCGAATATCCCCTAACCCCAACCTTGTCGTTGATTAACGTCGTAACATCGTGGACTACGACGTCGACAAGATGCATACCATCAACGAGTTGGTACCGTTCCCACCCGTGACGGGTCAAGGCAAATGAAAGAAGGTGGTCCCCGGTGTGCGTGGTGGCGGATCGAAGAAGTATGGGTTGGAAGAGACGAAGTTGATAGCCCAATGCTACATTGATGTGTCCGGAGATCCGGTGATCGGAAACAGACAAAAGGTCCGCGTCTTCTGGGACAAGATTGCGAAAAATACAATCTGCTCAAACCGACCTGGGCGTTGGAGCGCGGCTACGACAACCTCTGCAAGCATTTGGGCCAGGTTCAGACCGAGGTAGCCAAATTCGCCGGCTACATCAACAATCTCCGGAAAATATGGCCGAGCGGCCAAAGTTGGAAAACATTCGCGAACAAGCTCACGCCACCTTCCATAACAAAAAACTTAAACAGTTCAAGTACGAGGATGTGTGACAATTATGCGAAATCACCCCAAATATTCCAGCGGCTCCAACTCCTCATCTGGCCCTAAATGAACCAAGCACACCGCGTCCGGTCAATACTCTACAAGCAGAGATGCCGATGCACTCGATTTGAATGTTTCAATGGATGAAAGTATTGGCCAACAATCGCTGACCCATCCCATGGGATAGAAAACAGCGAAAAGAAAATAGAAGGGGAGATGAAGGCGCCAGAAGGCAATGCTGGAGATCGAGACCCGTTAGTGGACGACATGACTCAGACGATGTTACTCAGGGAATACAGGAATGCGATTTTCAATGACATTTCAGACATGAACGAAGTGCAGATTCGACAACATACCAAGTTGGTCGTCCTCCTTGAAAAGAAATTAGAAATAAATTAGGATTTAGGAATTTTTAGGTCTTTTTAATTAATGTAATTGTAGGAATTTTATTTAAGTAAATTTTGGTTTTAATTAATGTAATTTAGGAATTTAAATTAAGTAATTTTTAAATTTTAATTAAGTATTTTTCGAATTTGTAGTCATTTAATTTAATTTTACAAATAACTCAATTCAAATAAATATATAAAACTGAAGAATAATAAAAGATGATTAAATGATAAAAATAGAGTTGTGCCTGAATTGTTTGGGGCTGGGATAAAGGTGTTGTGGCTGAAAAGTAAAATAGTGATGTACCAGCTGAAAATTGAGTTGTGGCTGGTTTTTTTGGAGTTGGGATAAGGATGCTATTACAGCAGCATTAACGCTGTCGTGAAAGAGAGGAAAAAATAGGCGGCCGCGAGGAGGCGGCGTTAAGGGAAAAAAAAGTCGGGCCTTTGCCAGGCAAACCGCCAGGTGCGTGGCTGATGGCCAGGCTGCGGCGGCCTTGACGTGGCAGCAGTAATGTTAGCGAAAATTAGCCGCAATGCGGCAAAAATGGTTGTTTTTTAATAAAACGTTAAAATAGTGAAAAAAAGACAAGAAAAATCTACATTTCTATTGCTAAGGGTCACGGGTTTGGTAGGGAGTGGGGTGGGTGGAGTGAGGTATTTAAATGGTGAAATGATAAAATGATATTGTGAATGTATTTTTAAATTTACTTTAAGCATACAAAACAATACATTATATTTTAAAAGAATTTATTTTTAAGGCACTTAATAATATAAAATATAATTATTGTACATCTTAAAATATAATATAATAGTGATATAATTAACGACTTTGAACTCAATGAATTATCTTAATTGACCCATAATGAAGTTGGATATATATATCCTATTATTTACAAATAATTTAATGTAAAAAAATATATGAAATTGAAGAATAGTAAAAAATGATGAAATGATAAAAATAGAGTTGTGGCTGAATTGTTTGAGATTAGGAAAAATGTATTGTGGCTGAAAAGTGAAATGTTGATATGATAACTGAAAATTAAATAGTGACTTATTTTTTGGAGGTTGAGATAAGTATGTCATTGGGACAAAAAAAGAGCTTCATAATTTTTAGTTGGAAGATGTTAAAAATTGATATATAGTTGAAAGATACGGAGAAATAACTGCATGAAACACAACCGCAAAACACTTTAAAATTTGATGTGCGTGGGTTATACGACTACTTTGGTCAGCTAGCTTTCCGCCGGGAAGATGTAGGGGTGATAATCGGTTTCCGGTAATCCGGGAAAACCGGTACCGAACCGGTTTTCCGAGTACTGGATACACCGGTTCCGGTCCGGTAACCGATACCACCCCTTAATCATAATTCCAGTACCCGGGTAACCGGTATCGAAACGGGTATTGGTTAACAATAACCCTAAATTCCTAATTTGACGAAATACAATTATATTCTATCGACTATCATATTATTGTAACGACTTTGAGAATCTCTTATGTTCTGCGAACCTCTATTATACTCATTATTGTAACGACTTTGATATGAATGTTTTCGTTGGGCAAGAATTGTATTAGGCTTTAAAAAAAAATTTGAATTTTTTATCTATGAAAACCGGTTCCATAACCGGTAAACCGGGAGAACCAGTACCGAACCGGAACCGGAATCGGAATCGAAACCGGGAACTGGATAACTTATCCGGTTCCGATTTCGGTTCCTAAAATTTCGATAAATCCGGTACTGGGTACCCGGATATTCACCGGAACCGGACCGGTTATCACCCCTAGGAAGATGGATGAAATCATGAAAGTTGACTGACAATAATGAAATTCAGTTCCAAAATGATTCCGACATTATCTTTACACATTATAGATTTGGAGAAACATATAAAACAAGTGAAATTTACGTGAGACTGTATTATGGAACAAAAATCATACGAAGGATTAAATTTTGGATCCATACTTGTAATTGTATCACATTAAACACTATTCCAGTCACTAATTTATCAAATACAAATTTGAAGCTTAACCCGTCTTAAAAACTTTGACACATGATTAAGATACCCTCACACAATTTTAGAGGAATAGTTATTGATTTGAGGTAATCTATATGTCCATTTTCTGCCAAAATGCGCTACAAAGTTGATTGAAAAAGTGAATATAGAGAAATCACAACAAACTCAATTCAAAAATGATTTTGTTAGATTTTATATACTAGTTGACGTGAATATGATCCCAAAATATTTCAATAATAGAGGCTGTGGAGAAATTAGAATTTATTTGGTCCCACCAATGGAAAAAAGGGGCTAGCATGGTCCAGTAGCAGTGCTCTTTTCTATTTCCCATTTGCTTTTTTATTTTATGGTCCAGTAGCAGTGCTCATTTCGATTTCTCATTTGCTTTATAATATTATAAAATAAAATTAAAAATTTGTGTAAGTTCTCTCAAATCATGAATTCTCATAAAAATTATTATTTTTGTACATAAAAATTATTTTGTTAAAGTTATTGTTTTTATGATTAAAAAATAATTTTTTAGAAGTGACTATTGTTATGAATAAAGTTATTATTTTTATGAATAAAAGTGAATGTTTTTATCAGTAAAAATCACAGTGTGTCTAAATTAAAAATGAAATTTTTTGTAATTAAAAATGATTGTTACAAAAATGATAGTTGTTTTTAATAAAGGTTACTAGATAAAAAAAAAGAAGTGATTGCATCGGACCGTGTTTGGCCCATGCGCCCTGCGCGCATCGGAGTGTGCCCCTAAAATCTTTGAGAAAATATTTACTTAGGTGGCACTTTGAATTCGGACCCTTTTACCTTGTTGGCATGATTTTCTCCATTCCTACCCACAACCTCCTTCGACTACCTCGACGGCGTCGCACTGTAAATCTATACATACACGCAGTCGACAAACATAAAATTTCATATTCTCTTTTCAGTTTTTACATTTTGCAAATTAAAAATTTGTTGGATACTTGATTATCACTTATGGTTTAATTTCTTTAAACTCTATACATGGTTGGAAGAGTTAAGATTATCAACGGCCGGAGAATGTCGTCAGAAAATTTATTGATGTTAAAGAAAGTAGAAGTAGAAGGGTGCAGAGAGAAAATATTAATGTTAGGAAAACATAGCTGAAAATATGAAGGGATGCCATCTACGTAGACAACACATGAATGGCTGCCATATAGGTAAAACTGGCCCGAATCAGAGAGTGAGAATATTAATATGAGCTCAATTTATAATTAGGATTAATTCAAACACTAATATAAAAATACACATAAATTAAGACAAGAAATGACATTTACCCTCAATATTTCATAAAAAGTGGGTGGAAAATTCTTTGAAGTAGGGATGCAAGATTAAAACTGAACCAGCGGTTTTAATCGGAACTGCCGGAAACGGTTAAATCGAAACCGAAAAATCGATTCCGGCAGTTCGGTTACGGTTCTGAAAAAATGGAACCGGAATCGCCAATTTCAGACTTTTGCAGGCTACGACATAGGGCGACAGGTCTAGGCTGACATGGTAGGCCAAAACCGGCGGTTTCTACTGCAAAACCGCCGGTTTTGGCAGGAAAACCGGCGATTTTCGGTATTTTTTTTCTTTTTTTCTTTCAAATATCTAATTTAAATTCAAATTTTTTCCACTCATTTTCAACCTATTCCTCTTGTATTAACAAGAATTGTCTCTTCTCTACTTTGAATTTCTCTTATCTCTACCTCCATCATTCTCATTTTAACTAAATCCTCTTGTGTTAATTAGAATTTATAGTTTTCTAAAAACACTTGGTCGAGCACATTCCAAATATTACTGTAATATTAACAAATTCAGCAAGTTAGCAACTACCCCAAATATCCAGTTGAAATGGTGACCCAATGTTTTCAAATAATTGGATGTGTTGTTACATAATTTCTCTTATTAATTAATCATGATTCATTACTGTAATTTATTAATTATTGATCTACTTATTGTTTGTACTTTGTAATGTAAATTTTATTTTATAATTGTAATTTATTTATTTTATTACTTAGAAAAATCTCCAACTTTGTAATTCATTGTATTTGTAAATGTAAAATATACATTTGAATTATTAATAAATTAAATAATTGTAATTTTCAAATGTTTTTTTTTATAACTTATGTTGATATAATTTCTATTTGTTATACTTAAATTTGTCTAAGTTGTCTTCGTAAAAAAAAAAGAAGAAAAAATCGAAAAATTGGCAAATCGGAACAGGCCGAAAAATAGCCGGTTTTGAACCGAAACTGAAATCGAAACCACCGATTTCCTATTCAAATCCGAAACTGCCCATTTGCTTCATGGTTCGATTACGATTCCACCCCCTCGAAATCGGAACCAGCGGTTCTGGAACCGTAAGCACCCCTACTTTGAAGCAGATAAACCATATCTTGTAAATTCTTTTTTTTCAATCCACCTTTTATCCTTTCATTTGGGTTCTTTACTACCCAATAATGGGTTTTAATGAGAACTGGCCTATTTCTGTCTTGTTTTGCCGCTCATTTTTTTGACCATCACAATATCTTTCTGTCAATTAGTCTATTCTTAAGGGGTTCTTTGGTCTCAAAATATCAAGAACCTAAATTCCTAATCAATTCAAATTTAGCGGCATTGAGTTTGGGCCATGCTTCTGTCGTTTTCAACGACAAAGCAATTGACACTCGTGAATTAAATTCCAACCTTCATACGCTAATCGTCAGTCCTTCATTTCAAATGTTAACTTAGTACAATTTAAAAAAAAAAAAAAACGACAAAGTTAATTTTGTAATTATCCGGATGAAATTTTAGTGAAGATTGTGAATGCAATTATTTTTTGAGATATATACATTCATATTAATTGGTTTGAAGAAGAATGTGTTATCAGTTAAGTTACATTTTGTTGTCAAAATATTTAATAACGTGATCATGGTACATGTCTCATTTTGTTCAATTTATTTATCTTACAAAATTATTCAAAACCACGTGCAAATAACATATACCTTTGAAGAACCATTTGGAATAATTACTCACAATTCCCAATTTCAACGTCATGATATCATGTATTTTGTTATATTCATCATTTCATTTGAATTATTTCCTATATATTTATATTCAAAAGAAAAACAAATACTAAGGCACCATCCTACCCCACAATAAAGAGCATTCTGTTTAGCTCATCCACTACTTAAAGCCCCATTAAACTCTTAAAGGTGGGTGGATATCATTTTGGTCAAACATATCAAATTCGAAGTTTATCTAAAAAAGGAAATTCAAATAAATTAAAGTAGCCCAACTGGAATTATTTAAAATGACCGCTGATTAACCTTCATTATAGACTATTTTGTTGGCAGTCATCCTAAATAATTGCAGTTTAGCATTCAAACATCCCTTAGATTTTACCTCCTTCCATCTTTAGTTCATCGAAGAAATCTAAAATACAAAAAGACAGGTGGCAACGTCAAACAAATCTTCATAAATTATTGCTCCAAAAAATCCACCCATTCTTTAACACACGAATTGCGTTCTCTGTCTAGGAACGACCAATACACATGATTATTGGTCCGCAACTCGAGAGCTCGATCCTCAGCCGTCTATCTAATCTCAATCTAATGTTGACTCTCAAACTTCATCGTATTCGAATCAATCCCTGAATATACCCCACCAAACTCGTTGAATTGCCTATAATATCGCCGCTGATTCAGCATTAGCATATTATTTAGAGAGAGAGAGAGAGAGAGAGAGAGAGAGAGAGAATGGGTCACTGTAGAGAGACGATGGTGGTGGCGGTTTTAGCTGCTACGGTTCTGCATGCTGCGGTTCTGTGCAGTGGAGGGGTGACGAGTAGTTTCGTGAGGAGCTCTCAGAAGAGTGTGGATATGCCTCTTGACAGTGATGTGTTCAAGGCGCCTCCCGGCTATAATGCGCCGCAACAGGTCCTTTTTTTAAAAAAAATTAATTATTTTTGAAGTGCCTTTTTTACTATTTGCTGCAAAAATTAGTATCTTTCGCTTTACTTTTTGCCTCCACTCCAGATTTCTCCAAATAGTAATTGCAAACGCAATCTATTTATTTTCTTTCCTTTTTCACACCCTCTTTGGAAACTTGTCGATAAGCAGATACATTTTTTTGGGTGTTTTTAGAAATCCCATTATTTGCAGCATAAAATTCTGAAACCGTACTCTGTTTTTTTTTTTCTATTAATGTTTTTGGTTTCAGGTGCATATAACTCAAGGAGATCACGTTGGAAAAGCAGTGATTGTATCGTGGGTAACCGTAGACGAGCCGGGTTCAAGCATAGTTCAATATTGGGCGGAGAAAACCAGTCGCAAGTATAAGGCAAATGGCAAATTTAATAAGTACAAATTCTACAATTACACATCTGGCTACATCCATCATTGCACAATTAGGAAATTGGAGGTAAAAACTCCAGAACTCCTAACTTCAATGTCACAATTTTAAAATCAAATTACAATAAATTGCAAATCACACTTGCACGTATTCTTCGCTAGCACGACACTAAGTACTACTACGAGGTTGGAGTCGGGTTCACGACAAGGACGTTCTGGTTCACCACGCCCCCGAAAGTGGGCCCCGACGTACCCTATACATTTGGCCTGATAGGTACCTCTCAATCTTTTACTTACTATTAATTGGTTGAAATGGTTATAATGCACCAAATTATTTAATGTATGCTATAGTTTTTTTTTTAATTGGAAATAGCTAAAGTTTTTTTTTTTTTTTGAATTGGTGGTAGGTGATCTTGGGCAGACATACGATTCCAACATAACACTCACACATTATGAAAAAGATCCTAAAAAGGGACAAACCGTGTTGTATGTGGGCGATCTATCTTATGCCGACAACTACCCGTTTCACGACAACGTGAGATGGGACACATGGGCGAGATTCGTCGAAAGAAGCGTAGCGTATCAGCCGTGGATTTGGACTGCCGGAAATCACGAGATCGATTTTGTTCCCGAAATTGTAAGTATAGTAATACTAGTTAGTGACGAAGTCAGACATTTAACTAAAAAAAAGTGTCTATTTTTTCTCAAGACTGCTAATACCAAAAAAATTCTGAAAAAAAAGAAATATTTAAATAGTAAAAAAAGACAAATATATTTAGTTGGGGATGCTCGAGCTCCCCAGCTATGCCTGTGGTAGCAGTAGTCATCCTTAATGAATGTATAAGCATATTATTGCTTATGTTCTATGTATTTATTGAAAGTGCTTATCATATTATTGCAGGGTGAAACCAAGCCGTTTAAGCCTTACACCCACCGTTATCACGTCCCTTACAGAGCATCGAACAGCACTGCTCCGTTTTGGTACTCCGTCAAGAGGGCTTCCGCATATATCATTGTTTTGTCTTCCTATTCAGCCTACGGTAATTCCCAGCTCGTTTTAACATTTAGTTGCAAATCTATTATAAAATAATTTATTCTTCCGTCTTATATATATTGACCTATTTCTTTTGAGCAGAGTTTTTAACAATATTGCTTTGTAGTGGAAAAGTGAGTAGGTAACAAAATACTATTTAAAGGTGTGTGAGTAATAAAAGTATTCCAAAAATAAAATAGATAAAGATATATGAGACAATTCAAAAAATAAAACATATCAATATATATGAGATGTAGTAAATGATAAGATGGAAAATTTTTATAATACTGTAGTGATTTTCACCTTTTTGGTCCATGGTCTCTAGGATAAAATCATGAGAAAATGATGAAAAATATTATTGCACAAACACTACATATCTAAGTATTAAAAATTATTCACTGTATAGAATATGTAAACATTGTGGAAGAAAGTAAACATATATGTTTTATATCAATTTCCATAAAAAAAAGAACGCAAACTAATTCTTGATTGGTTAATTATATATTTTTGGCTTAATTTTAACATCAACAGTCTCTCTCTCTCACTAGGCAAATACACTCCTCAATACGAGTGGCTTGGCGAGGAGCTGCCGAAAGTGAATAGATCCGAAACGCCGTGGCTGATTGTTCTGATGCATTCTCCATGGTACAATAGCAACAGCTATCACTATATGGAAGGTGAAACCATGAGAGTCATGTACGAGCCGTGGTTCGTACAATACAAAGTCGACGTCGTTTTCGCTGGTCATGTCCACGCTTACGAGCGCTCGGTATATACCATTCTTGAACCTAGGAAATTCTTATATATATATATATATATATATATATATATGACTTTTCACTATTATATTGTCACGTAAAATGTCTTTTCTTTCATTTAATTCAACTTATAGCTTTAACTTTAACGGGTTTTGCGAAAATTTTCCACTTTGAAGTATCTTAGAAGTACTCGACACTTGAAAACATTTTTTCAATAGTGTTACCATATCAAAATTCTTGCATTGAATTTTAACTTGGTAAATCACAATTATTTTTGGACATTTTGGAAAAGTGCATCAAAATATAGACCAAAATGCAACATCCTTTTCAAATTTAGACCAAAATGCAACATCCTTTTGAAATTTAGACCAAAATGCAACATCATAATAACCTTTTAATTTAATATCTACACCAAAATGCAACATCCTTTTGAAATTTTCATTTCTTTCCCGAAGTTTCTTCCCATTTTGGTGACTATGCTTCACATTGCAGGAGCGCGTGTCTAACATTGCTTACAATATTATCAACGGACTTTGCTCTCCGGTGAGCGACCAGTCCGCTCCGGTGTATATAACTATCGGAGACGGAGGAAATATTGAGGGCCTCGCCAACAAGTAAGATACTAACGAGTTTATCTTTTACCAATCGTGTTACATATTCTATTATTCGTGTCACATGACAATGTTCGATACGAGACGAAACATAGTTTAGAATTTAATAATGGAATTATTTCTCTAATCTCTATATCTATATACGACATACGAATTATAGTCTATTATTCATGATGAAATTTTCTGCTTTTGATATTGATTACGTTTGTTGGGTGTTATTCAGCTTGACGGAGCCACAGCCTAATTACTCTGCTTATCGAGAGGCGAGCTTCGGACACGCGACATTCAGTATAAAGAACAGAACACACGCTTACTACAGTTGGAACAGGAACCAAGATGGATATGCTGTTGAAGCAGATTCCATGTGGTTTTTCAACAGATTCTGGCATCCCATTGATGATTCTACTACTGCTGCTTAATACTTGAGGATTTGGGATTATACTCTCTCTCTCTCTCTCTCTCTCTCATGACTATGAGAAGTGGGAATTCTTTGACATCTCTTTGTATTTTGCTTAGGAATTATGAATTGGGAAGGTGTATTTGCACGAGAATTTCAACATTTAAATGAGAGGAGAAATGGCAAGTGTAACATTTTGTGCTTTGATTATTTTCTATTTGAAATATATGTCACAATTTTGTGTTATGTTTCATTTCATGAGTTATGAGATGGATATAATGTCCCAAACCTATTTTGGATAGCTCTATAGCGGCTCATTATTTGGTAAGAGTGGATGTATTTTTTTATATTATTGTGTTTCAAACTGGTGTTGATCTAAGTTATGGTTATTATTAATCTAGTTTTGATACTAATTTAAATATAATTATGTTTCTAAAGTTTTTTAATTGAATTATTCTTTATTGAATATAATTGTTAGATTATTTGAAACTTTATCTATTTCTATTCAGTTTTTAATTCATTTTTTTCCAAAATAATTGTTTGATAATTATACATATTACTCCTTTTTTAAATAATTGTTAGATTATTTGACACTTAATTTATTTCGATTCAGTTTTTTAATCCAATTATTCTTTTTTGAAAATATTCGTTAGATTATTCGATATTTCATATATTTCTATTCAGTTTTTAATTAAATTATTCTTTTTTAAATAATTGTTAGGTTATTTGATACTTAATTTATTGTTCTTTACCCGTATGAGGGATGAGGATTAGAAACTATAATTAAATTCTTGAAAATATAGGTAACAACAAGTTATGTAGGTGTTACTAACTATTACAAATTTACAATTGAAGAAGAATCTAGTATAAATTAGAAGGATTGCAACAGAAAGAAATAAACAAACTAATTGTTAAGTTGGGTTGAAAATGACGCCACAATTGGTGCTCTCGAATTAACGTATTATTTTCAAAGATAAAACGATTTTCTTATAGCGTGTTGAAGCACCCCAAACCCGCTAGACAACGACGAACTTGACGGAGTTTCAAGAACTGAGAAAACAAAATTTTAAAAAAAATGTAAAGTGATGTATGTGTGAGGAAAAAAAAGTAGAGAGATGATATGCTTTGAGAATTGTGTTATCTGTTTTTCATCTCTTAAAACCTCACACCTATATATAGGCCTAAGTGAGGGACTTGGAACATGGTTATCAAGGCACATCAATTGATCGTTAGCTGAAAGGCCAAGGTTTTTAGTAGTTGAAATGCCAAAGGTTCCAACAATCTCCTTCCTTGGTTAGAGCTCTACAAGCGCGAACCAACTTTTTCCAACAAACCCCCTCATGAGAAATGCATATGCAAGTATGCAGACACTTGGCTCAAAATAATATTGCATTTGGAACAATAGTTTTGGGCTTTGAATCTTCCATAGTCTATCTGAAATACTGGCTAGCTTGTGGACGTGATACCTTGAACTAATCCTCATTTGTTTGTATTGAGATAATAACACTGACACAATATTATTTACAAATCCATCAGTTCTCATATTTGTGTACGTTTTAGCCATGGAACACCACTTTAGATTCATAAATGATTCACACGTTGAAGCGGTCATCATTTCTCACCTATACAAGTGATTCTTTCCTGAGTATCATGTCATACTCCACATTTTATAGGTTTACAAGAATCATTAAAAGTCGAATGTTTAACCTCTTACCATATGCATGTTATACCACTCAATACTTTCTATGGAAGGAACAAATGTTAGAATCGTCGAGTGTTACAATAAATTTATATAGCTTCGTTTTCTTATTGAATCAAGCCCATGTGATCTCCAATCGTCAATGTTGGGTTACTACAATAATGATCTTTTAGATATGGTTTTCAACCTCATTCCTTCTAGTAACTTAAGCATTTGATCGCGACTTAACCATTTGGTTAACAGATCTGTCAAGTTATCTATTGACCTTACGTAGTCAACTAAAATAACACCACTCGTGATCAATTACCTCACGATTGAGACTTACCA
The DNA here is from genome assembly GCA_034509125.1 of Monilaria moniliformis. Lineage (NCBI taxonomy): Eukaryota > Viridiplantae > Streptophyta > Magnoliopsida > Caryophyllales > Aizoaceae > Monilaria > Monilaria moniliformis. The sequence continues at coordinate 14,289 of JAYDZE010363702.1, forward strand.
TTATACAAGCCATTTGTGCTTTCCCTGTAGCCGTTTGGCTATCACAATGTATCACTAGTGTGAGGCTTCTTCCAACAAGAAATATATTTTAGGAACTTTCTAAGTCATTCGGCTTCTTCCTTTGTTTTATCCAAAGCTATAAACTTGGTGAATCAGACTATACACGTCTATTTTGTTGACTTCTACGAAACAACACCACTCCACACAGTGAACATATACGCACTCGTCGAAAATGAGTTTTCTTGAATTAGAGATCCAACTTGTATCACAATACCCTTCAAGTACTTAAGGATATCACATTTATTGTAACACATAATTAAGGCTATACTTCAAGTATTTCAAAACTCTACACAGAGCTTCACAATGTTCTTTACTTGAATTGATCGTAAAACGACTTATCTTGTTCGCCGAATATGCAAGATCTGGTTGGATGCAGTTTGTGATAAACATTAAACTCCATATAATCTTTGCATGTTCTTATTGAGCCATAGGCTCACTCGTGTGCACACTTAAATACACGTTGGGTTTCTATGGAGTCTTAGTTGGCTCACAATGAAATGAGTGAAACTTCTTCAGCACTTTTCAACGTAATGAGATTGTGCCAAAGAAATTCTCTCACGATCCCTTACAATCTTATTCCGAAAATCACATCAGCTAGATCTATATTTTTCATGTCAAAGTTCATCTTCAACATGTTTTTCATCTAGTTGATATTACGGTTATTGTTGCTCATTATCAACACATCGTCTACATAAAGACACATAATAACAAACTCGTTATCAGTGCTCTTAATGTAAACACACTTATCACACTCGTTGGTAGTGAAAATATTTGACAGCATTGCATTGTCAAATTTCAAGTGTCATTGCAGCGACACTTGCTTCAACCTATATAGAGACTTCACTAGTTAGCCCACCTTAATTTCTTAGCCAGATACAACAAACCTTTTAAGATGAAACTGAAAAGCCAAAGGCCTCGATAATTGAAAGGCCAAACATTCCAACATAGATCGCATTCTCTTTTCTGAACTCAAAGGATCGAAAAAGCAATTTAGGATCGAAAAAGCAATTTAGAGAAATGAAGAGTTGAGTCGAAATTATTAAATTATTGGAACATAGTTTGCTTTTATTTCTTACCCATTTGAGGATGTGAGATCGGAATTAAATCCACAATTTTCTTTTTTCTAACTCAAAAGAATCAAAAAGCAACTTAAGCAAATGTGGTACAATCTATAGAGTAGATACTTTTCCTCATTGAGAATTACACATTCATTTCATATGACATAGTTTCCTTATTTCCCACTAAAATCACACCCATATTCCGAATCACAAGCCAAAAGCCGTGTGACCTTGAAATAATGATGTAGCATGAGTCAAATATTGAGAGTTAACATTTTCTTGAAACTTGTGTCAAGTCGTCTCATCTTGAGATGGGTCAAAATCCATATTTAAACTCATATATAATGACATATTTATCATTACAAATATGTCTTTAAAATATGAGTTTGAATCCGAATATCAACATATCTCACACAAGAAGAGACTCCCCCTTTTCTTGATGCGCCCTGAGGTCAATACATTGAAAATTGAAGGCGAAAATAATGTTTTCGTGTTGAAGAAATACATCGACTTCAAGAATGTGCTCTTCATTTATCTCTCAGTCCATCCTAATCATTAGGAGGCTCTTGCAATTCATCTCCTTTCCTAAATCCAAGTTCTGACATATCTTGCTTTGCCATCAAATTCCTGCAAAAGAACAGTGCCAGTTTTATTAAAAGAACCATACAGAGTAAACCAAAATGAAAAACAACTGAAAAGGAGTACCGTTTGAAAGCAAGAAGAAACATGAAAACAACAATGAGAATACATATCTTGATTAGCTAAGCTAACATGTTGTGATGAGCATAGAGCCACTAGCCATTATCCATCGAAACCAAGCCTAATATTGATGAGAAGGATGTGTTGATGGAATACTTGAAATAACGCTCAGAATTCAGTTTGAAAATCAAGATAGAGGAAGATAGATAGAGAACTGAGCAACACTATAAACCAGGACACTCTAACTATCAATGACATGTCAAAAAAGCTTATAAAACTGGTAGCAACAAGACTTCATATTCGATGGGCAGGGCTAAATTATCACATGTCTTAGTGAGTTCTAACTCGAAATGTGTAAGACTCCAAATTTGCATAAATGAAACCTTCAATTAAGCACAACAACTTCACCGCCATACAAGTAAGCACAGCGAGATACAGATTATCACATATCTTGATATTAGATTGTACAGGCAAATCTCCACGAGTAGTTAGTTAGCCAGCTCAGAATTAGTTAAGTTAAATGTCCTCTGTCTTCTCTCCTATGTAACTGCATGCACAGCTTCTTGTAGCTTCTACTCATCTCTATATATAGAGATGAATGATGAAAATGAAAAGTTTTCAGAACACAAATCCTTTCTCTATCATGATATATTTCTGAGCAATATAACTGATACGAACCATCCATGGCTAGCTTACAAGAGAGGAAGCTGAATAGTGATGAGCTGTGGAGCGGCCGAAGTGGAGAATAATGAGTTGCAGCAGCGGTTATCGATCATGGAGTAGCGGCAGCAGTTATTGCTGGCAGTTACCGATCATGAAGTAGCGGGGCAGCAGTTATTGCCGATGCAGTCAATAATATTAATTATTATCTTTGTCTTTCTTTTGGAATTCCAAGTAGAAGAGTTCTACATAATTGTGAGTCCAGGTTAGAAAAAGACATGGTTGAATTATTGTATGTAACGGCTTTCCGTTAAGGGAAGAGGGCTTTCCGTGATGAAAGAATTATCTATTTACATTGTTATTTCCATTCTAATTGTTTTCAGCCAAGTTATCATGGCCGCTGTGCGTTATGCTACTTAGGTCGACATATTATCTAGAGCATTCAGTCCACCCGCCTTTCACTCTGTAACAGTAACAGTTTACAACTTCTTGTAGCTTCTACTAATCTCTATATATAGAGATGAAAGATGAAAATGAAAGATAGGTTTTCAGATCGCAAATCCTCTCTCTATCATGATATATTTATGACCATATAATAATTAATAGCAGAAAGTGCCAGTGCACGATAGTAACCGAGCGCACTTACTGTTCCATACGACACTCCAGGTACTTCTTGGAGAACTGTCTGCATTTATCAGATTTGTGGCCCTCACTCTTCAAACAGT
>JAYDZE010363813.1:0-17489 GCA_034509125.1 Monilaria moniliformis
TCTGATTTTATAATCTAACGGCCTATATTAGGTCTTAGTTCTGCATTAAGATTAGGTTCTTATTTGAATGAATCTATCTATATATATATATATATATATATATATATATAATATCAATTAAAGCAGTACAACGCACGCATGCACGACCACTATACTACTATATATGAGAAAAATAAACACTTCAAATAAGCGGAATTGAATTCAAATATTTTGCTAAAAAGAGTCTTGTGGTGTCTCAACTCTGCCATTTCCGTTTTTTTCCTACTCGTTAATTTTTCTTACCCTTTTTGACAACTATCGAGATTAGATTGCGATTGATCGACTTATTTAAATTTAGTGCACTGACATTTATGTATATAATAATTAAAATTTCGTACATTTTGACTGCAATTGGACCTTAAATCATCTGGCTGGAACCTAGTTGGTCCAGCTGCATTGCACCACATCACTACTGCCTATTGGACTAAATTAATTGTGACTCCGTTCTATAACTTTTGGAAATAATTTTGGTTTTTAACAGTGCATTTTTTATTTGTATTTTTTTTTATTTAGTATACGAAAACGGTGGAATTTGAACTTTAAATCTTTCTATTATAAATCTTTGTATCTTTTAATTTAGTGTAGAATAATAATAAGATTTGAACTTTAAATCTTTTTATTATAAATAGAACCGATTCATGTATTTAAAAGGACAATTGTTTGTATTTATAATAATCGAACCCTATTTATATATTCACTAATCTTTGGAGCACAATATTTTTGTTTCCAATGGCATTAGTATGTAACATATGTTCCATTTGTTATATATGATTTTTAACTAAAATGAACTTCTTTTTTATGATTTTGTTGCAATGTCATGGACTCATGGGTTTAACTAAGTCAAGTAGAGCCAAATATATGTTCGAAGTTATTTTTTTGTTTGTTTATTATTGAGTCGAACTCAAATTTTATTTATTAAAAATACTTAGAGATTCACAAATTTATTCGATTTGCAATGAAATATTTATGGCTCGAATAATATCCATATCTTTTAAAATTATCATGATTTTGTTGACAATAGACAGCGGTAGCGATTTCCCAAAAGGGCAATGGATGTCTATATTTGATATAATATTTAATGCTTATTATTTAACAAAAATAGATAGTCGTGAAGCAGAGTTGATCGGTTGATCACACAATTTATTTTCACTTGATTTAATTTATGGGGGCTCATATTTTAGTGAATGTAATATTACTGTAAATTGAATCTAATGGATATATGTCAATTGCAACGCCAATAATAGAATTTTTGTGGTGCAAAAGTATGCATTAATAATGAAATAGTTGGTCACAGGCTCATTCTTATGTTTCAATCTATAATACTTAGATCATGTCCTGCCTCTAGTGATAGCAACCACCATCCTACCATAATATATATCCATTTCTTTCGCATAATATAGGTCTAATGCTACAAAATTGAGTTACATATTTTTGCTATTTTGAAGAAACAAGTCACCCATTTAAAAATATATATTATCATAACAATATTTTTTTAATAAGATGTAAAACGGCTAGAGTGGATAGCATATGATCGCCCATATTTGTTGGATATTTTAGTGTAATTGGGTTAACTGAATTAACCAATATCGTCATAATAATATATCATATAAGTTTGGAGGTGCGGAGTGCACCCTTATATGATTTTATTATGATATTAGGGGCGAAGCCCCTAAGGGACGCGGGTTCGGGGGCAGCGCCCCCGGTAGCGGGGTCCAAGGGGCAGAGCCCCCTGGCTGGGGAAAATTTTTATTTCCACTAAATTGCTATGGTGAAAATTCATTCAATTTCGAGCGAATTTGGGATCCAGTAGGACTCACCTGGCTGCGTGAAACACTACGTGGATTCCAGAGGCTTTCACCCGGCCGGGTGAGAATGTGGCATGCCTTCACCCGGCCGGGTCCAACGCGGCGTGGAGTCCAGAGAGTCTCACTCGGCCGGGTACAACACGACGTGGAGTCCAGAGAGTCTCACCCGGCCGGGTGAGACTGTGGCATGACTCCACCCGGCCGGATCCAAAGCGAAATCCTCTTTAGAGAGTCACACCCGGCCGGGTGTGTCTCTGGCAGAATGTCACATGGCCGGGTGCATGGCAGTTTGGACAGTTATATTTCCATTTTTTGGTCTTTTTCATTAGATTCTGATTTTGTTTTCTTACAACACCAACACATACTTTATTCTTAGAAACTCTGAATTTTATCCGATCTAATAGTTGGGAGAATCGACCAATTGATTTGATCTGAAAGTGTTAAACACGACTTTCAGAGATTAAGTTTATTGTTTTGTTCGTTTCTTGTTAATTTCCTCTACAATACTGACTACGTGACAATAGTTTGATGATGCTATAATCGAATAATTGAAAAATGCAAGTGCAGAATATTTGAATTAAAATAGATTTCATCTATCTCCTAACAAGTGTTTTTATCAATCGAAAAACGTTTAACATAGAGGTTGAAAAAAATATTCTTTTTATTATTAATTATTACAATAAATATTAAGCATCTACATAATCACATTAGTATTGAAAAGTTGAACAAGAGTAAATTTATTAGTTTGATATTTTTTTTATAAAAAACTTCAAGGACGCACTTATACTAAAAAAAATATTCTTTAGTCATTATTAAATTGAAAATGACAATTATACCCTCGATAGCAGCGTGTTAATGAACTATGAAGCTTCTCTAGCAAATTCACACCACACGCGACTTTCAAAAGAAACTGCATTTCTTTTTGAACCGACCCACCCGACCCCCCCAAACAAAAACTCCGTCTATAAATAAACGATCTGTAGTTTCCCAGCTCAGTAAAGGAAATCACACATCTCACAGCTCCAGAAAACGCCTGGGATCACACTGGCATTTCCTCGAACACGCCATGGGCAACAAATTCCTGCTTGCTCTCCTCACACTCTCCGCATTTTTCTTTACGCTCCACGCCGTGTCTGAGGGATCCCTCGCCAATCCGGATCCGTCGTCAAGTTTGAGGTCTCGAGCGCTGCTCCAGAATCCGGAACCGGAAAGAACAATTGCGGATCCTCCGTCGGCGGCGAGAGAGACAGAGACAGAGGCGGAGGCGGAGGCGGAAGCGCCGGCGGAGTGGGAGAGCAGGAAGATCGGGAAGCACCACTCGTCGGATAAGTCGGTCGCGGGCGGCGGAGTCATCATCGGCGGCCTCGTCACCGCCATTTTCGCCGCGGTTTACTGCTACATTCGAGTCACTAGAAGAAAACACACTGATAATTTGACTTGAATTTTTTTTTTTTTGTTGATTGAGAGGTGTGAATAGTAGATTAGGGATTTAGCCATTTAGGATCGTAGGCGGTGATTTTGGGGGTTTGGGAGTGGTGTTCGGATTCTGATTATTTTGAGGTAATCGGGAATGAGTAATTTTGTATTATTTTATATGCTATAACGCTTTTATTTTCCCTTTACTACGCTAAATCTTATTTATTAATATTTAATCAGAACATTTTCACGAGTGCGATTTTATTTTACTCCTACAAGATATAAATAGTATCATGACATATTATAAAGAGTTATAAATAAATTGCAGAGTAACAAACTAAATTCATTAAACTCAAATAAATTAGAAAGACAATTTCATACTTATTTTTAAAAAAATGAGTATAATTTGTCTTTGCGTACATCAAAATAGATAGATCCCAATTTAGCAAAAAATGTGATTTTATATAAAGAAAGGAAGGAAAATAATATTATTAATATTTATTTATTCTGTCAGCCATTAAATGTTTCATTTTGCTATTTTTGAATGTCCGTCATTAAATATTTCATTTTATTGTTATTATTTTTGATAAAATGACTCTTATATTCCATTAACTCATTCAATTAATATTTTATTATAAAATTAATATATAAAAGTAGGATCTACATTTAACTAAATTTTTATATTTATATTTCTTCACATTTCTTAAAATTCGTATCAAAATTAAATGAACATTTATGGAGAAAGGAGGGAGTAATATTGGTATGGTCAGTCTTCGCTATTTTGTTGATAATAATAATAATAATAACAACAATAATAATAATAATAATAATAATAATAATAATAATAATAATAATGTTATTTTACATTATTTCTGACCACACTTTTCTTGATTTACTTTTTCTTTTCTTACTTTGTTCTTTTGTTTTTAATGAAGCTTTTTCTTCCTTTATTTCATCACTACGTTTCAACTTTAGGCACATTTCCCCATCCAACCTACATTTGTGTTACAAATTAAAAAATATTATTGCTTAATACTGATTTCGAAAGCTGAACTATCAATTTTATAAATAAAAATGGATAATTGCATGTAAAATCACGTAAAATAGATCAATTTTAATTTATTTTTTATTTTTAAAATTTGAATGGTAAATCACAAAATTTTAATTGTCTCATCTACCTAAATTAAATCACAATTTTTTTAAAAAAATTCTTAATTGTGCTATTCGAATCTTTAAACCCTATAGCACAAAATCTCATTGGAGATGGGTAATTGACGATTCGAGAAGTGTAACCATTCTCGCTGTCTTAGGCCTCACAATACGACGTCGTTTTGCTAACCGACCGTTCATTCCACCTAAATTTTTTGGTCTGCCAACTCAGTTTCAATTTTTTTCCAAATTTAGTTAGATGAGACGATTAAATTTTTTAAAATTTTTAAAATTTAATTTGATCAGATAAGACAATTGATAATTTTTAAAATATCGTAATATGTAATTCAAATTTTAAAAAATATAAGACAAATCATAATTTATTTTTATAATTTTACATACAATTATTCCTATATAAAAATATAGCAATAGCCGCTTAAGTAACCACGTCATTTTCAAATATAAGTCCTTTTCTCAACTAAATTATATATAATATAACTCCAGATCCAAAAAAATTCCGCATTTAACAATGTCAGCTTTCATAGGAAAGTTTTTTAATACTCAAAATAATTATACTTAAGTTGACAGCTTTACATTATTCAACACTCGTTTTAATAGAATTTATCATCTAATCATAATCAATGTTTAATCTATCTTACGGGTTACGATTCATGAGACAATATAGTATTCATTATCCGACATAAGTGGAAGCCACAAGGGTTTAAGTTCATATCAAATTAAATATATATTTTTTATTTTTATAATATCAACAAATTTCGATATTCTGTGTAAATCATTGTGCAGAAACATATATCATCATAATAAATTATAGAAAAATTATCCTTTTGATATTTCGAACTTAAAATTTTGAAAATTATACGTCCGCCCCTTCATATATCTTATTTATCTGAATGTAAACTTATATTTGATGATGTACTGTTTATTGAATAATATTTAATTGTGCCTAAACTCAAATATACGTATTTGTCTTATAAATTTTTACTTGGAAAATGATTTTATGGAAATATAATTTATGAATTACTATTTGAGTTATTACTTATGAAAAAAACAAAATTTACGGCACCGCAGACGGCAATTTGTCATGTTGAGTTAGTTGAAGTAAATTAGTGAAGTAGCCGTTGCCTTTTGACCATAAGTTATGTGGCATCTGCACCATTTAATTCTCATGAGATGCTCTTTACTATTATTACATCTTTGACTTGTATACATTAAATTAAATATTATATTTGAAGTTATATTTGTATATAAAATTCCACAACCTCCTCAGTATATCAGTGCATAGTATATTTTAAATAAATTTATAATTATTATTTTTAAATATTACTCCTTTCTTCTATTATAAAATATCTCATTTTGTTAAAAATTGATATCTATAATAAAATGTTTCAATTCACTTTTATTATTTTTGATAAATGGACATCATATTACACTATCTCATTCCACTTATATTCTATTATAAAATTTATATATAAAAGCGGGACGTATATTTCACTAACTTTTTCCTTCTTTCATTCACATTTCTTAAAACTCGCGCTAAATCCAAATGAAACAATTTATAATGGAGAGAAGAAATACTTAATTACCTTTCAAATTATTCTATCACTAGCCGCCATATTACTCCAAATTAAAATCATTATAGCCTTCACACGTATGCTTCCATGGTTTCCTATCATATATAAATGCTATAAAATAAGAATAAACTAAATATAGAAAAAGTGAATCGGAACTTTAATCGGAAAAAATATGCTATTACTAAATTGGAAGAGGCAAAGACGTAAAGTTGTACGACAGGCATTATTGATGATACACTCATTTGAGTATTTTTTTCCCCACCGCTTTACTCCTTGTTGTTGTTGGCTACATATGTTCACACACCACACTTTTTTCTTCTTAATAATATTTTTAAGGGCAAATTGCCAGAAAACCACTAAATTTGGTCAAATTCTGGTCAGTACCACAAGTTTTAAAATCAGCCGATTATATCATAACTTCAACAATTTTCGCAATTGTCCCATGATGCTTGATTTAGGGAAAATTGCTGCTGATGTGGTCGACGAAAATTCTTATACGGGCAAAACATCCGGCCTCCGAAACGACGTCGTATAATCCACGTATGCGACACCTAATTTGCCACATCATCAATTTAGAACACGTATGCGACACAACATCAATTTCATTCACGTAGGCCATCGGAATATTTTGCCATGGGACAATTGCGAAAATTGTTGAATTTATGATATAATCGGCTGATTTTGAAACTTGCGGGATTGACCAGAATTTGACCAAACTTGGTGATTTTTTTGGCAATTTGTCCTATTTTTAAATAACAGGTCCCAGGATCGAAACCTGGCTCTGATAAAGAGTAGCTTCCAACTTTGATATAAATTTTTAATGTAATTTCTTAAACATTTTTTAATTTATTTTTTGATATTAAATTAATTTCTTAAATAAACGAAGTAATCTTAACTTTTTTCCATATTTTTCTTTAACAAATGAATGTAATTTCTTAAACATAATTTTTTATATATAATAAACTAGCTTTTATTAATTTATTTTTTTGATGTAATTTCTTAAATAAATGAAATAATATCAACTTTTTCGATATAAATTTTAAACTAATGAATGTGATATAATTTGTTTTTAAGAATAGGGTGGGGGAAACCTGCTATCGCTCTTGACGCGTGTACTGGGTAAATCCTACTTTTGTATAATAGCGCTTGCAAACTATAGAATGAATGGTAAATATCATATTTAATATTTATGTATTAGCATAATAGATATAATATTATTGAGAAATATTATGTATGAAAACTGGCATTAACTTCCCCAAATAATCATAATATCATGGTTACGCACCACTACAAATAAAATTAGTTTTTTTTTTTTTTTTTTTTTTTTTTGAGAGTGCATGTCACTTTCGAAATTCCATTACTAATATATAGAAAAAATAAAAAATCGAGGGAAATTTCGAGGTATATTTAATTTAGATGCATACAAAAAAGAAAAAAAGATTTGAAAGGGCACAGCTGCACTCATATTCTTCCACTGAAGCTCGGTTTCTTTCAATTCCAGCAAAGGGAATTCCTGTTTACTGCAGACGCATGGTAGCCTCTCTCTCTCTCCCTCTCTTTCTCTCTCCCTCTCTTTCTCTCTCTTCCATATTTATCTGCATTAACATTCAATTTACACAGTTCTGGCGAATTTAGTGACTGGTTCCTCGATTATGATATGATTGCAGGCTCTAGAAGAAGAAGAAGACGATTTCTCCGCTTTAAAGCAATTGCGAGAAACAGCAAGTTCCAATCTGGATGACGCTACTGTCCATTTTAATCTGGTAATACTTGAATATTGTTTATTTTTTCTTACTGTATTAATTTATTTAGAGTGAGAGAGAGGAATGTTCAATTCACATTTGTCATTTGATTGCTTTCAGGGAGTGGTGCTATGGGAAAAGGGGGAGAGAAGGCCAGAATTGAGGCATGAAGCGGTGGAGCATTTCATGATATCAGCTAAACTCAATCCGCAGAATGCTGCTACATTTAGATATTTAGGTCACTACTATGCTCGCGTTTCACCTGAGCCCCAGCGAGCTCTCAAGTGCTACCAGAGAGCTGTTGCTCTCAGTCCTGATGATTCTGATGCCGGGGTATTGTTTCTTTGATGATTTATGTTGATTTTCATGCTGTGGTATTTGTTTTTTGGTGATGTAAGATTTATCAGGAAATGTGTTTATTTGGTGAATTATAACGCAAATTCATCCCATTTCTGTTAGGTTAAAATTCACATTTTCCAGAATTTCTGACCTTTTTGGCTAATGCAGTATAAATTGTAGCGACTAGTTATTATTGAGGTTCTAGTAATCGAGATATAATGAGGCTGTTCTATCCTTATCTTATTTTTAGATATACTAGTAGATAAATCAAACGGCCGTTTACTAACTTGCTCTGTATGATAAATTTACTGGTACATTGATGGCGAAGCATAGCTCAGTTGGTAATACGCTTCATCTGACTAGTAGGTGTGGGGGGGGGGGGGTTCGAATCACCAACAAGGCTGCTTCGTAGGACTAAGTTGTTGGTTTATTTTGTTCGGTATATGACAAACTATGTCTATATACCTCTTCAGGTAGTCTCCATGTTAATTTCAAGATTGGGCCCATAATTGGTTGAATTTGTCTAATGTTACTAACATATTTGAAAATGTAAGAGTTAACTAAATTCAGAAGGAAAACATATTAGTGGATCATTGCAAATTGAAAAGTTGAAATGCTTGTATGATCGTTAATCAATTTGGCTGTAAATTCCAGGAAGCAATTTGTGATTTATTGGATGAGGGAGGCAAAGATAACTTGATGATTGCTGTTTGTCGTGAAGCTTCTGAGAAGTCTGCTAGGGCTTTTTGGGCCTTCCGTCGGCTGGGATACCTTCAGGTTTCTTTCTGCAGTCATATAATGTGTGGCCTCTTGCTGAGATTTATCGCACTTTTTTACTGAGGTCTATTACTTTCTTCCAGGCTCATCTTAAAAGATGGTCCGAAGCCATACAGAGCCTTCAACAAGCTATTCGTGGATTTCCAACTAGTGCTGATTTGTGGGAGGTCCTCAACCTTATCTCCTATTTACCTATTTCTTAAATTTGTACTTTTCATAATATTTATGGTGGTAGATCTCAGCCTTACTCTCTTGATTTGCTTATGTAGACATTAGGTCTTGCTTACGGACGAATGGGTATGTTTACTGCTGCACTTAAGGTAACTCTCTCTTGTAGCAGTGCAACGCCTTATCTGAAAACATTTCCCAACAACTTTAAAAATTGTTGATAACGTGGCGTTGTACTAAATCTTTATTGACTATTTGTAACAGTCATATAGTAGAGCTGTTGAGTTGGACAACTCGAGGATATTTGCTCTGGTTGAAAGTGGAAATATTTCTTTGATGCTTGGGTCTTTCAGGAAGGTAAGGCATTGTTCATTGCTTCCTTTCCTTCTTTCTCTCGCTCTTGGTTGTTCTGCTCTATTTTCATGTTTACTACAGCAATCTGCTCCACTTCTAGAGCAGACCTTTATCTGCCAAAAGTTGTGTAAGATTAAGATATAGTTATTCTTCTATCTTGCACTTTCTTTCATTGGAAATTAAACAATAGATAGGTCTGACAAAAATATTCCATATATCTAAATCCCTACACTTAAATTTGAATACTTTGTTTGGTCCAGAAGTTCTGAATTTTTCATTTTGTGGTTACTGTTCTCGCTACCTACATTCTGCAAATGTTTCTTTTTCTACAAAGGGAATTGAGCAATTTCAGCAAGCACTGATAATCTCCCCACACAATGTGTCCGCAAATTATGGGCTTGCTTCTGCTTTTCTTGGTTTAGCAAAGGAATGTGTCAATTCAGGTGCCTTTAGATGGGGAGCTTCACTTTTAGAGGTCAGTATCTCAAAGTAAGATCCTTTTAATGTGATTATTGAAATGATGATTAAACTTGCTTAAATAAGATTCAAGCTTATTCCAGGAAGCAACTGAAGTTGCCATGCATGTTACATCTTTAGCTGGTAACTTTTCATGTTCATGGAAGCTACACGGAGATATTCAGGTAGCGAACTAGGAAATAGTTTTTATTCTTTTTGTAAGATGTTCTTGTATCATATCAAACTCTTTTTCCCTGTTTCGCACAGACTTGGTTTGTAGTTTTATTGCGATCTTTTGAAAATGACTTCTGAGTCTTTTCTCTTAGCTTATGTATTCCAGATGTTACCCATGGACAGAGGAAGCCAAGCCTGGGCAAATTGATGAGATATCTTTCAAATCTTCTATCAGTACATGGAAAAGGACTTGCTTCATTGCTTCTAGAAATGCCAGTCGCTCCTACCAGCGTGCTTTGCACTTGGCCCCTTGGCTAGCTAATGCATATATTGATGTTGCCATTTCAGCAGATATCAGTTTATTTTTTAATGAATCTCCTAAAGATGATCTGAATGTTTGGTAAATATTTGTTTCCTTAACATGGATTAACATGTGGATGTTATTGGTCTTACTCTTCTGTCTATCATCAAATAATCAGGCCTATTGCTGAAAAGATGTGCTTCGGTGGTATATTTCTCGAGGGTTACAATGATGAATTTTGGGTGGCGTTGGCATGCTTATCCAGTAATACTGCACTAAAGCAACATGCTTTGGTACGTGGATTACAATTGGATGTGTCTCTAGCAGTTGCGTGGGCATACCTTGGGAAGGTAATTACTGATCTATTTAAGACACTAAATCTGAATGCTTGTTTGGTATAGGAGACCAGCGATATATTTTAAAGCATTGCTCATATATGGTTTATTAACTTGTAGTGGGTTGCTCCGAATTGATGGTTCATATATGGATTATGTTTAGATGATTGATTTAGATAACTAAACTTGGATTGCACCACTAGTTTTAGGGTATATTTCCGGAAGTAACATAGCCTTTATCCAAATTTGCAATATTCACACAAATTTTAAGTGCAATTACAATACTACCTTACAATTTTTGCAATTACAACATCCCCAGACTTTACACATTGGACAAGCTTTGCTGGGAAAAATTGGAGGATGTAATTGCGAAAATTAAAAGGTGGTGTTGTAATTGGAATGATTAAAAGTTGTGTGCAAATTGCAATATTCAGGTATATTGTGTTATTTCCAGAAATTAATGTATATCTACATTTACTAATACACTTTCTATGAATCTATCCTTATTTATTCTAACATATGGTAAAATTGTGTTTTATATTATTTGTATATATTTCATTTTCTTCATATCCTAAAATTCTTTTAAATCCTCATAAGGGTCTCATTATGGACTTCTACAGCTCTATAGACTGGAAGGCGAAAAGAAACTGGCCCAACAAGCATTTGACCGTGCTAGAAGTATAGAACCTTCACTTGCATTACCATGGGCAGGCATGTCAGCAGATGCTGATGTTAGGTAAACACTAGGGAGAACATAGAAAATTACCTCTTGCAATTTTCATGCGAAGTCTCAAATATTTCTTCTTTTTTGTTTTTTTGTTTTGGTCTCAGAAAGTTTGAGCAGAATGAAGCGTATGAGTGCTGTCTACGGGCTATACAGATATCCCCGGTATGATGTGCTCTACTCATGCTTGTTTTTTATGTCTCAACATTGCGTTAATAATATTTATGGTCTTTTGTTATATAGGTGCTGTCGTGTAATTACCTTACTATTTAGTGATATTTTAATGACACCCTTTGCCTTTCCATACTGAAATCTAATCGTTAAAGCACTCATTATAACTGTTATGGTCAATTAGGTTGCAGACTTCCAGATTGGTCTTGCAAAGCTTGCGTTGCATTCAAGTTGCTTGTCATCTTCAGAGGTACACAGCAATAATATTTCTTTACATGAGGTTTTCTGTAATGCACATACTGTTTGTATCGAAAAGATGTTCAGAGTGTAAACCAATCAATTTTTTAATGGCCGTTGTAGGTCTTTGCAGCCATCCAACAGGCGTTGCTGCGTATTCCACACTATCCTGAGTCTCACAATTTGAATGGTCTAGTATGTGAATCAAGATCTGATTATCAAGGTGCTGTCGCCTCCTACAGGCTGGCGCGATATGCTCTAAAATATTTTGCAGACGAGACATCAGAATCCCATTTAGACTATATATCCATCAATTTGGCAAGATCACTTTGCATGGTAATCTATTCGTTGTGTTTAGCAGTTCAAGATGCACTATTATAGCCATAATACTCCTTTACTTAAGTCTTTCTTCCGGAAAGTATTCTGGAAATTCTTTCCGATGTTTGTTATGAAAACACTTTTGTATTTAGGCTGGAAATGCAAGCGAAGCAGTTGAAGAGTGCGAATATTTAAGGCAAAAAGGTGAGTTATTTATTTCTGTACTCCAATTTCTGTTGAATTTTATGGAACCAGGGGGGGGGAGGGGAACCAAGAAGATCTTCAAAATGATTGTTGTCACCTTTGGGTATAAAAGTTCAACAGTGAGTTGACAAGGACGTTGAAACCTGGGTGTGATATAATTTTATGTTTTGGCTGATATGATTCCTTAATCTTCTAGGACAGCTCGATATTGTGGGCCTGCATATATATGCTATATGTTTATGGAGACTGGGCAAGAATGATATGGCTCTATCTGCAACAAGATCACTTGCTTCAAGCATTTTATCTATGGAAGAAAACCTAGCTGCTGCCTCCATTAGCTTCATCTGTAGGTTGCTTTACAACATCTCTGGACAGGAATCTGCGATCACAAGCATTTTGAAAATGCCCAAACAACTTTTTAGCAGTTCAAAAATTAGTTTTATCATTTCTGCCATTCATGTTCTGGACCCAAACAATCAACTCGAGCCAGTTGTTTCCAGCAGTCGTTCCTTTGTTACATCTCGTGAAGAAATTATTTCAATGCACATGTTAATTACAGTGGGAAAACTTGTAAGTTCCTGATTTGTATTGATAATTAATGCTTTTCGACTTTATTAATTAGCAGCAGTAATTCATTCATTTGTATTCTCAGCTGAAGAGCGGAAATGAAAACTCCCTTGGAATTCAAAAGGGAGTAAATCACCTTAGAAAAGCAGTTCACATGTTCCCCAACAGCAGTGTATTGAGGTAAACCTAGAGTAGATAAAAATATTGAGTTATATTGACCTATTTGTTGTTAAAATTTTAAGGTAGAACTACACAGTGTATGTTGACTATTGATTTCCACGGATATGTTTAAATGTTGTTATTTACACTTCACAGAAACAAATATCTAAATATCCACATATCAACTAGACTAGTAGGAGCATTGGGGGGACCCACAGATAGGGCTTATCGGTTTATTGGAAGGTCCAACTTTGAATTTGAAGATGGTTCTTCTCCTTTGTTTTCTCCTATGTTTTGGTTGTTGGGGACTTGGGTTACTGAGCATGCTAATTCCTGTTTATCCCATAATTTTACCATCTATAGTGTAAAATGTCAGAGTACTCTTTCTCCCAAGAGTGTACAGCAAAGAATGCATTTTGTTTCTGGTTTTCATCAACATATCCACTATGTTTAGCTGCTAGCTCTAAATAAATTCTCTTTTAGATTCTATGGATCTTGTTAATTTACACTTCTTAGTTCTTATAATGCTATCTAACTTAGTTTCTTGCTGACAGAAATCTTCTTAGTTATCTGTTGCTATCAAGCAAAGAATGGGGATATCTTTGTCTTGCAACCCGATGCTCTTCCCTGGATTTGTCTGACTATCAAAAGAATGATGGTCTCAAATCAGCATATGAGATCCTTGGTGCTGGAAATGTTGCTTGTTATGCCATTGGAAGTTCAAATCCAAAGTTTCCACTACCGACCTGCAGACGTCAATGCCATTCTGGATCTGGAGCAATTCAAGTGCTGCAAAAGTATATTTCTTCCTGACCCCTCGAGTCTTTCTACTGTTAGTTCATTTACTGCTGTATATTAGTCCAGATCAGATTACTTTCCCTTGCAAAGCAGAATTTGAAGAGTTTGGCTAATTTACAGGTATTTGCATCAAGAGCCTTGGAACTTTAATGCAAGGTATTTACTTACGCTAAACTGCTTACAGAAGACTCGTGTAGAAAGATTTCCTCAGTATGGTTGCCATGTTGTAGAGCGGCTAACAGCTGTGGCTCTGTCTGATCAAATTTTCTCTATCAAAGATGAATCAAGGCAATACCAGAATTTTCAGCTTCTTCTCTGTGCTGCCGAGGTTAATCTGCAACAAGGCAATAATACTGAATGCGTCAGACTTGTGCGAAGTGCTTTAGGCTCTTCACTTCATAGTAACCATCTCTTTTTCGCACATTTGCTACTTTGCCGTGCACATGCCTCCGAGGATGATTTTGTGAACCTGAGCAAAGAATACAGATATTGTTTGGAGCTTGGAACTTATTCTCATATTGGCTGGATTTGTCTGAAGTTTATTGAATCCAGATATGGCCTACAAGATGATTCTACCATTTTAGCTCTGAAATTTGAAGATTGCTCCAAAGATCTCAAGACGTCATGGAATATGTGGACGGCTCTGTTTAATTTGGTGCAGGGTTTGATTTCTATTTCGCTTGATGATTTTGTTGCTGCTGAAGAGTTCTTTTCACAAGCATGCTGTGTAGCTGATGGCGAGAGTTGTTTCTTTCTTTGTCATGGTATGGGCTCTTATACTTTTGCGTCGGCATTCATATTTTGATCCTGAATCGTGAAAACAGTTATGTGATGCTCTTCAAATTATCTGGAATTATTGCTTGAGATACGAACTCATTGAACACCATTTATAGTCTTGGTTAAGATTTGGAATGTTTGAACAACTATAAATTGTTATTTTTACCAGAAGCGGATTTTAATGCTATCATTAGCCTTGTACTACTTAGCGACATTGTCTTTAATTGAACTCAGGTGCCATTTGCATGGAGCTTGCCAGACAGAAGTGCGAGTCACATTACATATCACGTGCCATGAGAAGTCTCAAGAAAACAAAAGATACCTCTTCTGATCCTTTGCCTATTGTTTCACTGTTGCTGGCTCAAGCAGAAGCTAGCCTTGGCTCAAAAGCAAAGTGGCTAGTCAACCTTCGAGATGAATGGTTTTCTTGGCCTCCAGGTTTGTTTCTTTAAATAATGCATGCCGTTTCCATCTGCATGCTTGATCTAGACCATATGATAGCCTTTTATTTGAACTACACATTAAGTATATTTGATCACCATTCTTGTGTTAGTTTACCAAATTGGTAATACATGAATGTTGGGTGCTTTAGCTATATGGTGTTACTTATCAGCTACAATCTGCTCCATACCATTTTATTTCACTCACATGGTCCCTGTCGTTGCTTGCAGAAAACCGATCTGCTGAGCTCCTATTTCAAATGCATTTGCTATCTAGAGAGTCATCTCATGGTGACAGTTCAATGAGATGGATTCTACGAGCGATCCATATGAATCCTTCGTGTTCGAGATATTGGAAGTTCTTGTTAAAGGACTGTGTAATGTAGAATCAGGTGGTCAGGAATGGCCCTGCTGCAGGTTCATTTTCGCTCTCGTGGAGTTGGGTTTAGATGGAGGTGGATGCATCCATAACACCATTCTTGTTGTGAATTAACTGTATAGATACAATGATCATGTAGGCCTAATCTAAGCACTTGGTTAGCATAGAATCACCAAGAACTGTATCCACATACTCTCTCTCTCTTCAACATTTTCATGAGTAGATGGATAACTCAAATCACAAAGCAAAATGCCATTACTTCGTTGAGCAATTACTATATACTATGGGGCTTCTGCAGTTTCACTTCTACATACTACAATGTCGTTGAACACAGGCATTTTGATAGAGGTAGAGGAACTACTACTACTCTGCACGGATTAATACTTCTACTTTTCTACATTGATTATATCCACAAGAAGATGCTACAACTTGTACATAGTAATTTAAAGCTGCCGGAGCTTCATCCTTCTTCCCAGTCGATGTCATCATCCTCGTCCTCGGAAGCTTCAGCTTCTTCATTTAGGTCAACTTTAAATTGTTTAGTTTGGCCACCTGAAATCAGTGAAGATCAACATATTATGGCAGAGCAAGAGAGTAAAATATTGGTAGTCGTTATTTTATACAAATGGTGTGAAATTTTTTATATACTAGTTTTTGGATCAGGAGATGGGAAAACATAGAACAAAAAAAAGTGATTTACCAGTAGGCGGAGCTTCCTCCCATTCAACATCGTCTCCTTCATAATCTTCATCACGTTTGGACTTCATGCCAACTTGCCGCTCAGTGGTGGTGTTATAGTCTTTGTTGGAGATCGTAGAGTTGGCTAACTCCGGCCTATTCATTGTCTCTTGTTCACGTTGCCGCATAAGTAGAGCAGCATAATAGGCTTTAACATATTCATCCTGAAAACAAGAAAATATGGAAACAAAGAGATCAAGAAGAGCTGAGAAGTACTAGAATTCTGAATGAAAGATAAGATCCCAAAGAAGTCGACAATATGTAAAGTACAGTAATGGCAAACCTGTATTTTCTTATCTTCATCAGTTATTGTGGAGGATTTTTTGTCATCAGAAACCTCAGGAGCTGTCAAAGTACCAACTGTTTTCGTCTCTGCTTTGGTCTCTCCACGTTGCTCTTTCGTGAGACTCATTCCGTCCTTTATCATCCATGGAGGCAATACTTTCATAGGTGTTTCTGATTTCACAATTTCTCCTTTTTCATCAATGCCAGAAAAAGCAACTTCAACCTGCCATTGGAAAATTTTGAGGTTTCAGAGTAATACGAGTTTCCTATTTAGCAGAGTTCCAAGGCAAACTCATGGAGCAATTTTGCAGGCCTACTATGAGCACAGTATGATTTGGCCTATTGGTGGCTGATCCAAGTAATTTTTACTTGAACTGAGCACATATGCACCATATCAAATTATTAGGAGTTAAAAAGCAACATATTTCAATGTTCACCCAGGCAAATACAGAAAGTTTGATTTATGCAATAATGGTTTTCATGCCTGCTGGTCTTTCGAATCCAGAACTTCATTATATCGTATATGCTTCAATTATTCCTTTTCTCGATTAAGAACATCAGCTACGTGGCCCACAAATACATACAAGCTAATTAGGAAGTTAAAAATGTATCCTATAGTGATTGAGCATAGTCTATCTATGCTGATGAATGGTTAAGTAGCCTGAAGGTATTGATATGAAATGCATTTTAGTAAGCAAAGTGTATATTCATCACTCTGGTTGGTGATCAATCTCTTTGGCCCATCTTTTATAGCAAGATTAAGATAGAAAACAAGACCTTGCAGCAAAAGTGAAAGAAGTCAAGGGACCCACCTTCGTCTCCCCAACATAAGGCATAGGAGTTCCACCAAAACCCAAACCCTGAGACGATTTAGAAGGGTCACTAGCATTATGGTCCCCATTGGCAGAACGCCCAGCAGCATGTGCTCTAGCTTCCCAAGCTTGAAGGTTTCCAAATTCAGGAACAGGCAAATCCTTAACCCTAGCAAGTTGATCAATGAGTGGTTTGAGCTGCACCTGTATCCAACCAAACTTCCATAATTCAC
>JAYDZE010363923.1:0-17489 GCA_034509125.1 Monilaria moniliformis
ATTTCGAGCATGAATTTTTGTAGCTAATTATCTTCGTTTAGAATTAGCGTTTTGCGTTTTAAGTATCGAATTTAGCTAAAAATTAACTATTTTTCTAATATTATAATTTAATTTATATAATATTATTTATGTTTAATTTTTTAACATCTTCTTGGGCCCCCAAAATTAAAATCCTGGCTTCGCCACTGATACCAAGTATATCATATTCTGGTTAGCTCCGTCGTCGCCTTTATCTTTTGCATGTTGCTATGTTTTTCTTTGCTGGACAATTTCGCGCATGCTCCACAGGTATTCGGATTTGGAGCATAAAGTGAATTTTATTACTTAAAATATTACTTCTAAATGATGATATATATAAAATTTCGTAGATTAGACATGCAAGAACTTTTATTTAGATCAACTGACACAATTAACGAATGTTGATTCAAATCAATCTCGATATTTATTCATAAATGAGACTTGAAGAAAAAAATCAATTGAGACATTTCATGAGGGGAAAAAATTGTATCATATTATTCATGAATGTCGTCGATTATTGTCGTCGATTACAACATTCTTTAGCAATTTTGAAAAACCATCGATCCAACACATTGACTAAAAAGAATGCATAACTAATTGTGCTAAACTATGAACTGCTCTATTTGTCATCGTTTTATATATTGATTAACTCGATAAGCATTCCCAGCCAAACAACTTTGAGAATTTCACTAACATCTTCAGGGAGAAACTCGTATTCTTCTTCAGACGGTGCCATCGTCCTTACTGCCAGAAAGGAGTCCGAGTAGGCTTCGACGGGCGCTATCTTATGCTCCAAGCACAACATGATTGAGCCAATAAATATAAATGGTCAAACCCGAGTAAAAGATCGGACCGGATACATTCATGATTCATTGCTGAATCAGCCAACTAATGCCACGTATACAGTCCCACCACAAAAATATTGTAATTAGTAAATCGAAATAATAATCCAATCCTGCGGCAATTCTCCCCTCTCTCTCTGCAGTGTAATTAATAATTATACTTGTATAAAACTATAAAAAGGAAAAGTGGAAAGTAGAAAACATTAATTAGTGCAACTAACCACCAGCAACCACTTACTACACGGCAGCTGTCGCCGGTTTACCTACACCACAAACTTCGTATGACCACCTTATTTTATGTTTTATATATATACTTCTCTATCCGTCGTCTCCCCGATTTCAATCGCGATTCTCTCTCTCCTCGTTTCCTGCTCGCTTCTGGGGTTAGTTTTTCTCTCGGCTGTGGACTTTGCGTTTTAGTTTTTGATTTAATCGAGATTACTTAGAGGTCCAGTTGCAAAACGTTGTTCATCGATATTTTGTTGACTCTTTTAATTATTTATATTTATGTTTGTAACTCGTTTTCCATTGATTAGCCGCAGGGGATTAGAAGCGATACTCTGACAAAATATTCTGTCTTGTCTCCTCGGCGAACAGGTCTGTCTGGTGACCTTTTATTTTTTTTATTTCATTAACAGTCTTTTTGTGCTTGATTAATATATTTTAGTCAGCTTTTATTGTTAAACGATCGATTCAGAGGCAATTAATCGCATCGCACCGCTTTGCTCTGTCTGTTTCGACGAAAACCTAATTAGGTGGTTGTCTGATTAATATATCAGATCGCATATTGAAATGTTTCGTGTGTGTGATATGGTTGCTGTTATATAACAAAGGTTCAGATTCTCCTCTTTTTTATAAATTTAATGAGCCTACTATCATCGATGATTAAGGTTGTATGAAGTTGATTCAGTATGCTTATGGGTTTAAATGATGATGACCTGTTACCAGCTAGGGTTCACAGTGTTCTATTGCTTTCGAAATATATAAAAGAAGTTATGGAGTGACTGAGTAATGTCTAAAAGGATATACAAGAAGTTATGATTGATCTGTGGCTTCTATTAGCTAACATATTCCATTGCTTCTACGATGTTTTCTAGATCTTCTCCAACTTCCATGGAAGAGGGGTTGGTTCACAGGTTATACCAGCTCTTGATTGTGTAGCATGTTGCTATATTGATATTCAAGTGTTGTACATTATTGTTTGACAACGAACAGTTTTATGAATGTTTTGTCTATTCTTACGATATATGGTTGGATTGAGAACAGGCACCCATTATGTTACTTTGGAACATTTGATCAGTATTTCATTCCTTCCATAACTTACTTTGTTCTATTTTTCTGTTATGTGTTATCTCTACAGTCAGCTGACAGGTTTTAGCTATGTTTTCTAGATTTTGTCACACTGTTGCCAAGCTACGTCCTTTTTTTTTCTTTTTCTTTTTTCTCGACATCTCTTGGTAATGGTATACTGGTGCTTTTTAGTTGTACGTACTAGATGCGGCAGTATTACTGTTATAATAAGCCTTGAGTTACTGTGCAAGTAAACTACACATGATGTTGTTAGGATTATATTGTTCCCTATATTCATCTTTCCTATGAAAATGTAATTAGGTGAAATAATTGGCAAAATCTGACCAATTACAGGTTTGGAAATGAGACGTTGTAGATATTTAGGGCATAAGAACATGCTTGATATTGTGAGTTACTCTTGAAATGTAAGGTTACAGTCCTGTGCTTGTAATTTGGATTTTGTTTTGCATTAAATTTTCATTTATGCCTGCTTTGTTGAGAATGTCAAAGTATTCTTTTTTTCCAAAGGAACAATGAGTTCATGCTACAGTATGTGAAGTCATTAATCAATGAAGCTGGATGTGCATATAAAATTATGTGATGACATCTTATGCTGCAGGATTTGTTTCGAGTCCAATGCAGATTCTGTGGCTATTTAGTAAACAATGTGACCGTAACTTGTCTTAAGGGTTTATGCTTTATTGCAGGAAAAAGCTAAAATGGAACAGAATGAGACTGGATGCCAGACTCCTCAAGCTCCTATCTTGTGCGTGAATAACTGCGGATTCTTTGGGACAGCAGCTACCATGAATATGTGCTCCAAGTGTTACAAGGACCTGGTTTTGGAGCAAGAGCAAGTGAAGCTTGCTGCTTCCTCAATCCAGAGTATCGTGAATGGGAGTTCGTCTGCTGGTGGACGGGATTCAGATGTTGCTGTAATTAGTGAAACACAGAGTGCCCCATCAGGCGTTGTGGTGGCATCACCTCAATCAGCATCTGTACCTCCTGCAAGTGGGCAGGCTGAGGAACTGAAAGAAGGCCCAAAAAGGTGTGGCATGTGCAGGAAGCGGGTTGGTTTAACAGGTTTTGATTGTCGATGTGGCAGTATTTTCTGTTCTATACACCGTTACTCCGACAAACATGAGTGCTCCTTCGACTACCGTTCTGCTGGTCAGGAGGCTATAGCCAAGGCCAACCCAGTTGTCAAGGCAGATAAGATTGACAAAATATAGAATGCAAAGTTTGGCTTTCTTGAATATGGATGCATTTGTTTTCATCTCTAACAATAGGTGAATTGGATCGCAATCAACTTGTGAGGTGTACCCTTTTGTGCCCTAGTAGCCAAATGCATCCGTTGGGCATCCCTCCGACCTGCAGTGATCCTATCTCGTGTCTTGTGTTTGTTTAAGGTCTGATAAGATGGTTATTTCAGCTAGTTTTATGTATTCGACTTTATTCTGGACTGGCTTTCTTAGATCTAGCAATAATATCTCTAGTTTGTTTGGGTAAGTTTGTGGCATTGGGAAATTTCATCATGCAGATCTATATTGCAGCACTGAACTTAATCCATGACATGATCTTTTACTTAGTCTATATGTTTTCATTATTTTAAGTATTGACTTTTAATTGATGAAGCCTCCAGGACAAAGTGGTCCTCCTGACTAATTGTCTGTGGCATATTAGGAATCTGGACAGATGCTAGAACAATTTGGCTCAAGGCTTTGCATGAGCCTATTGGTATAGTTTAAGGGGTAAGGGGGTCGACTATTATATCTTTTCCTTTTCATAATATATTATAATTAAAATATATATGTCAAGCGTTCTTCTCATCAGATTGGATGGCAGGGGGACGGTGTTTGTTATTTCAGTTGCGGGTTAACTGTGAAGAAAGTCGTTTACTTTCCTCTTTAGTTTTTATTCTGTTCTGGTTCCCAGCTCAGCTATATATACACTAAACGTGATTCTATAAAAACCGTTGTTTCTCCTCTATGATTTGGAGGTTTTTTTTACTTGACGAGATGTTCAAGTTTTTGATCAAGTTGTCCATTTCATGATGAAACACCATACGCCCAGGGTGAAAAGGATTCTGAATCAGTTGTTATAGATAAAACTCATTATCATCAGAGCCAGACTCAAATTCAAATCATCGAGGAGCTGTAGAGAGTATAAGGCCCTTGATTGCAGGTATTCTAATAATGCTATCTGCTGAGGTCAGTGTCTCTGCACCTCCTAATTTTCCTTGTCTTCTGGTAAATGTATTTATCTCTACGCAATGAAGCTGGCAAAGATATGTTGTAATGGACAGATGTCATCAACAAAGAATTGGAAAATAACGGAACATGGATTTTACCTTCATCGCCTCAAGGTGAGAGCCACAGGACCCAAGTTGAATCTGATCATATGGTGAAACAGTTTGCAGCCCGTACACACAGGAATTTGGCATCAATCGTAGTCAAGTTTTCTCCCTGTTGCTTAGCTTGTGACAGTTAGGATGCTAATTGCAGTAGCTACTATTTGTAAATGACCCTTGCAACTTACAAGCTAGATGTGAGATTTACATGCAGCCTCCGTCAACATGCTCCTAAAGGCCAACTCCGCAAGTGGAGGGAATGGAATACTGAATTCTACAAGTCATAGTCAGTTATGTGGGAGAGTTATGAGTTAGATCCAAACGCTATCTAGACAAAGCATTTACAATCAAGAATTTGGTGTACTTTTTTTGGTATGGAAATTGCTGGAGGTACTTGTCTTATCTTAGTCAAATATATTTTGGATGCTGGCATGTGATCTAGCAAGGCATTCGTCTTATACAGCTAGTGATTTTTGGATGATGTTGATGAATATAGTAAATTGGATGGTTGGGCAATTACCATACTGATTGAGAGAATAGACACAGCGTAATATTCCTCATCTCCTGTTGATTGACCACGATATGGATTGTGATCCGGTGACAGAAAAGATTAAAGAATGATTTGTGATGATGCACCAAATCCATTTCGCCAGCCTGCTATTACCATTTACCACCTTTTTCTGTATTATAGTTTAATTTCAGTTCAGCTGTCAAGTATTCACTGCAAAAACTAACTCTATTTAGATGTGTAAAACTTGGGATAGATAATACATAATTTACTAAATAAATGTAATTTTTATTTGTAAATTTGATGCTGCCTATAACGAAGATACGAAGGAATGTACTACCAATTAGGAAGATTTTATCATGGACTTTTCAATATCATCTTCAATCTAATGTTTGATGACATACTAGAAATTAGATGAAAAAATTTATAGTGCAAAACTAGCCATTAACAGACGTCGTTAATGGCCATCAAATTATTCGGTGTGATCATGCACGCCAATAATTTACGAGTTTTGAACTTGTTTTGCGCCAAAACAAATCTTTATGGTGGTATAAGCAATGCACCTTATCCCAAAATTAATAAATATATAAGATATATTGATGGTTCAATTACTATAAACATATAATATTGAAAATTATGAGATATAATATGACATTGTATAAAAAACAAATAGAAACAAACAATTTGAAAAAGTATATAGAATTTACTTATATATATTTTGTTGAAGGAAAAACTTACTTATAAATATGAGAAGCACATAAGTATACAGGATATATTCAGTAGATATCTTACATGGTATTTAATTTGACACAAGTCTAAAACATTTTTATGATCGGGGAATATGTCACTTATTCGATCAAATAATTCATAAATTATTATTCTTATTATTATTCTTGTAAAACTCTAATTAGGCAAGATTGATACGATGATGTGCATGTGGGGAACACATGCAATTATAGTTATCTTTGATGACATGAGCATCTCAATTGTATGGATGGTGTTGGATTTTGTAGCTGGATTGTGAATTTGTGATCTCATCTTCTGCCATTGATTTCCATGTCTCCTTAATTTGCTCTTAGCTTTCTACCTCTTTAATTAACTCTTCTTGTCGCTGTCTGTGAATAAGCAACAAGTGGCAATGAATGTATATAATTACCAGATTTCTAAACGTGATCGTAAAGCTTTTTATAGTTTGATATGTTTTGACTTATTCGTGATTTGCCCATCTTTGGTGACTTCCCACGCCCCCCTTCTACTTGCAAACCACGAAAACCCACCAGATTAATTTGAAATACATAAATAAATACGGAAAAGCTATTTTTGGCCAAAGGATGGCTAGCTAAAATGGGGATATTTTAGTAATTTTGTGATTAAAATAATGTAGTATTCTTAATAATTTACTGAGATAACATTTCGAGATATTTTTTGGGTTTCAATAAATATAATATCTAATTGAGCTACTTTTTGTAGTTTCAATAAATATAATATCTAATTGAGCGACTTTTTGTGGTTTCAACAAATATAATAAATTATTCTAAACAGTTCTGGATATTGAATATAAATAATACTCATTGTGTATGTTCAACAATGAGTTACGGCATTCTCCTTCTTCTTTCATTCTCCATTCTCATATTCTCTCCATTTTCTGTCATTCTCCTTACTCTTCTTTAGCGTGATAATTTGTTAGTGCTTTACAAAAGAAATTTTACGTAGTGTTCGAAGGATTACAAACGGGTTTGTTCTCCAGTTGGGAGAAGTGTGCACCATCCATCATCGGTTATAGCGGAAGTCTCTACAAGTCTTATGAGATAGAAGAGGAAGCGATTGAGGCCTTTGAAAAATACGTACAACCGATACAATATATAGAATCAGATATCTTCTCCAAAGCCACCAATTACGTTTTTGTTGTTGTGTAAGATGCAAAAATGGTGGTTTAAGAAATGATGACACTCTCGAAGGAAAATGCTCCACGCGAAAAATCTTGCATCTTTTTCTTCTCATTATTGGTCTTGTGAGTGGTATTGTTTTTTCAATTTTAATTTGGTAGACAAGTTTTCTGTAAACTATGTTGCATTTTCAATTTTCATTGATTGAAATGGAGGAATTTTAATGAATGGTTTCTCACATGTTGACATTAATTTGTTGTTGTATTTCCTCGTTCCAAATTCAAAGTTATTGGATTAATACGATTTAGTCTGCATTCTAAATGTTCATCGTATTAAATCTGTAATCTGAATTATATAGTATCAATAACTATTGTTGTTGAGAGGAACGACTTATCTAAGCACCCAAATGATATCTATTCCTTAGAAACACGACAAAGGAACTAGAAAATCAATACAACTCCAAAATGTGCTAAAATACTAAAAAACAGCAGTTTGTTCCGAAATTAATAACTGAAAACGTAGTCGTCCAAATTTGATCTCCACCAGTCAAAATCAAGCTTGACGAGTCTTCTACGCTCAGTTAAAATTTCAGAATCATCGGACAATGTTTGGACCTCCGATCGTGAAATAAACTGAAACAGGGCCAAGGTTATTTGGCCTTTCTCCATAAAGTTGGAAGCCCAAAACCCAACAATTGTGTATTGCTATACTATTATATCAACTAGATTTCCACTCTTGCGATGCACGGTTCCATAGAGTTACTATATATTTTTATGATATTCGGATGAATCTAAACCAAGGCCAATAAAATAACATAAATATTTAAGTAAAAATTGTCGATAATTAAAGTGATTTGAAATTGTTAGTTTTGAATTAATGAATCAAATAAGAAAAACAAACTCTTCAAAATATGTGACACTGGCCTAATAATTAGCAGGTGTGCACCATTTATTCAACCGGCCTAATAATGATGAATTTTAATAATTTATTTCCACCTGCCGACTAATGATGGAATTCAACGACGGTTGCATCACTTTCAAAGTTACCTTCAGCGCTTTGACATATGGAGAAGATAGTTATGCTTTAGTTTTGTTACTCAAATAAATACTTGAATAGTTTAACTGTTATTGATTAGTGGCTTTCATCATAGTATTCAACTAAAATAGATGTCCTATGGATGCGCATATCAAATGTAGATTTTGTGGGGTTTTATTATGTAACATGTTTTGTGGTACCCCGTAAGTAGCTACTATTGGGCAATGAAAACAATTTAACCTATGCACGTTTTTTATCCATGCACTATGCACCATTTTTTTTGTTAAAGAATTTGTAATTCGTGATCAAAAAATATTATCTTATATATCATTTTGATTATGCGAACATGATCTAGAATTAATCTAAGGGTGAGTTTGGTTAAATAAATTTGGAATTGATATGTATCTTGTGTGTGTTTGTGTGCAGTGTGTGTGTGTGTGTGTGCAGTATGTGATATGTCATATGTGTATTGTGTGTGCTGTGTGTGCAGTTCGTGTGTATATATGTGTGTGTGCTTGGCTTTAGAGGGCATTCAATTTATATTTATTTGGATTTCTAAATCTTTACTCTAGCTATAGAATTTAAATTGTGGAATTGGATGAATTCGAAATTCGAATTCAATTCCAAATCAAAATATGTTTATAGTACCAAACAATGGATTTTGAATTGAAAGCTTCAATTCCAAAGTCAAATATTTTCATAGTATAATTATGAATAGTATGATACTAAATTATTTCTGATCAAAATGATCATTCATGCAAGTATTACTATATGTTATATCATTAGCTAGCATCAATAACTATAGTATTATAGTACTATTATACTATACAGTAGTATATTAAAATTATACAATGTTATATTAATGATCATATCTGTATGAATAATATAACACTGTTAAGTAACTATATTGTATTGTAGTATTATAATAGTATTATATCATATAGTATTATAATTATATTATAGAAGTATAATAGTATAGTATAAACTTTTGTTTATAGTATTGTAGATTATTCACGCGAAACTCTTAATCTTCCAAACGGTACTCACACTGCATGTAAAGTAGTGATTCATATTGTTTAATTTGATCTTTGGCTTTGATAGTATTATTTTATATCATATTGCTTAATTTAATCATTGGTGTAATAGTATAATATTATATCATATTATTTAATTTAATCTTTGGTGTAATAGTATAATACTATATCATATTGTTTAATTTAATAATTGGTGTCATATTATAATACTATATCATGTTGGTTAGGGGCTATTTGTTAAATTTTGAGCAAACATAAGTCTGCATTTTATGAGTGAACGAAGGAAACTTGAAATATAATTGAGAAACTAGATAGTGGATACCACACTGTTGGGACTTGGGAGGAACACATACAAGTTACAAAAGGGGCCACAAGCAACAGAAAGCTGAAAAGTACTAGACATCATCGCCAACGCTGGAATCAGAAATGACCACAACGGAGATTGGTTTTGAGTTGCCTTCGTCGTCTCCATGTCCTTTCTCCGACGACATAACTAGAAACAAATCGTACAGCTTCATCAGCAGATTCTGCCTAATCAGCATATCCGTCATGTAGTAACTCCACACGCCGACTTTATATGAGCAAAAAACTATTTCATCTCAGCCTTCATCCGACTGTTGTCTTCACGTACCGTGTTGTACATTATTTCGAGTTTATGCTGCGATGATGCAGGAACCTTCGACGAGAGGAATAGCTTCGTCGGCGGCATATGCTTGGAGCTCGGGGATTGTGTTTTAGCAGCTTTCTTTCCCTTACAATTATGAGGGCTAGTTGAAGTGGCGCTTTTCTTGGCGGAGCTCGGGGAAGGGGTTTTCGCAGTTTTCTTCAGCTTGCAAATTTTTGGGCTATTTGCAGCGGATGTTTGATTTGTGGGGGTGTTTTTGGTGATTCTGTTACTAGCAGCCATTGGAAAAAAAAAGATAATGATAGTTGAAAGATGAAAGAGCGATAAAGATGAAGAATAGATAAAGATGAAGAAATGAGATGGCTAATGATGAAATATATATGATGCAAAAAGATTATAGTCGATGGTGATACTTGCATGTTCGATTTACGATGTTCTAGTGCAGTGCATTGATCTTCAAAACATCTTCACATTTTGTATTTTTTACTGTCATCTCTGTGTTAATTTACATTTACAATTAATTATCATATTAGTATATACTTCTTTGATAAATATATTATATAATATTAAATAATTTATATTACTATGATAACTGATACAATTAATATTAATGGCAGGGTCATATACTATAGATTATATGATATATAGTATAATCAATAGCATGATGCTAAATTATTTAGTTTACATATACTATAAATAATATAGTATATAATAGTACTATTTAATATGATCATTGATATAATAGTAATGTATGTATAATATATGAACATATTTAGAATAGTAATACTATATTATGTGATATTATAATAGTATATTATATAGTATTATAGTATATTATATCATATTATATATGTGAATAATATAGTATATTATATAATATATTATAAATAATACTATTATAGTATAATTAAAGTGTTATTAATATATTATATAAATGATACCAAAGATCAAGTATTACTAATATATTATATCAATGATATAGTTATTAGGTATAGTGATATGGATAACTATAGTAATATTTTATATTAAACTATGCTTTTTAATTATAAGTTGTTTACTACTAGTTCATTTAAAATTGCACTTCCCGCTAGATTATTCATGTGCAACCCTTCATTCTTCCAAACAGTAATTATGAATTTTGACGTGTAATGGAGGAAAATAGTGATTATATCTTCACGGGCGTCTTCTCCATCTTCCCACACCGCCACACAATCAATAGGCTGCCTGAAAAGCGCACCACGCCCGTCGTCAACTTCGTCTCTTTCTTACCCACATGCCATCATGGCATCATCTGCGTCTTTTCCTCTTCTAATTGATGAAATTTGATAGAACATATATTATCTTAAGCTTAATTATATCTTAATATTAATTATATAATAATTTATTTTACTGTATAAATAATTTTTTTTTATTATCATACTTCAATTCAATCGCCAATTTGTATGGTGATACTAGATTGTTTCATAGTATAATTATGAATAGTATGATACTAAATTATTTCTCAACAATAACTATACTATTATAGTAGTATTATACTATACAATAGCATATTAAAATTATATGATATTATATCAATGATCATATTTGTATGAATAATATAATGATGTTAAATAACTATATTGTACTGCAGTATTATAATAGTATTATACCATATATTATTACAATTGTACTATAGAAGTATAATAGTATAGTATAAACTTTTCTTTATAGTATTGTAGATTATTCACGCGTAACCCTTTATCTTCCAAACAATACTTACATTGCACGTAAAGTAGTTTGTATATATAATAGTATGACTTGTTCATTTAAATTTAGTTAAATTTGCACTTCCCGCTAAATTATTCACGCGTAACCCTTCATCTTCCAAACAGTAATCATGAATTTTCCCTTAATCAAATAAAGTAGTAATTGCATTACCCCTAGTATAGTGTTCGAAATTATATAATATACATTATAATCAATAGTATGATACTAAATTATCCATATTACCATAATGAATGATACAATTATTAGGTATAGTGTAATATCAATAACTATGATAGTAATATACAATATGTTATATAATATTAGTATAATCAATAGTATGATACTAGATTATTTAGTTATACTTTTATATCAAATACTATGATAGTAATATACTATATGTTATACAATATATGTTATAAGCAATAGTATGATGCTAAATTATTTAGTTTAGTAAGATCATTGATACAAGTATGATATTATAATATTAAATTATTCATATTACTATGATTAATGATAGAGTTATTTAGTTATAGTGTTATATCAATAACTATGACCGTAATATACTATATGTTATACAATATATGTTATAACCAATAATATGATGCTAAATTATTTAGTTTAGTAAGATCATTGATACAAGTTTGATATTATAATACTAAATTATTCATATTACTATGATCACTGATATAGTTATTTAGTTTTAGTGTTATATCAATAACTACGATAGTAATATACTATATGTTATACAATATATGTTATACGAAATAGTACGAGGCTAAATTACTTGGTTTAGTAAGATAATTGATACAAGTATGATATTATAATATAAAATTATTCATATTAATATGATCAATGATAGAGTTATTTAGTTATATTGCAATATCAATAACTATGATAGTAATGCACTATATGTTATACAATATATTTTATAACCAATAGTATGATGCTAAATTATTTAGTTTAGTAAGATCATTGATACAAGTATGATATTATAATACTAAATTATTCATATTACTATGACCAATGATATAGTTATTTAGTTTTAGTGTTATATCAATAACTATGATAGTAATATACTATATGTTATACAATACATGTTATAAGCAATAGTATGATGCTAAATTATTTAGTTTAGTAAGATCATTTATATAAGTATGATATTATAATACTAAATTATTCATATTACAATGAACAATGATATAGTTATTTAGTTATAGTGTTATATCAATAACTATGATAGTAATATACTATATATTATACAATA
Organism: Monilaria moniliformis; assembly: GCA_034509125.1. Taxonomy (NCBI): domain Eukaryota; kingdom Viridiplantae; phylum Streptophyta; class Magnoliopsida; order Caryophyllales; family Aizoaceae; genus Monilaria; species Monilaria moniliformis. The sequence goes on from JAYDZE010363923.1 coordinate 12,599, forward strand.
TATGTTATGACCAATAGTATGATTCTAAATTATTTAGTTTAGTAAGATCATTGATACAAGTATGATATTATAATACTAAATTGTTCATATTACTATGATCAATGATAGAGTTATTTAGTTATAGTGTTATATCAATAACTATGATAGTAATATACGATATGTGAATGTGATACCATATATGTTATAACCAATAGTATGATGCCAAATTATTTAGTTTAGAAAGATCATTAATACAAGTATGATATTATACTAAATCAGTCATATTACTATGATCAATGATATAGTTACTTAGTTATATTGTTGTATCAATAAGTATGATAGTAATATACTATATGTTATACAATATATGTTATAAGCAATAAGTATGATGCTAAATTATTTAGTTTAGTAAGATCATTGTTACAAGTATGATATTGTCATACTAAATTATTCATATTACTATGGTCAATGATATTGTTATTTAGTTATGGTGTTATATCAATAACTATGATAGTAATGTACTATATGTTATACAATATATTTTATAACCAATAGTACGATGCTAAATTATTTAGTTTGGTAAAATCATTGATACCAGTATGATATTGTAATACTAAATTATTCATATTACTATGATAAATGATATAGTTATCTAGTTTTAGCGTTATATCAATAACTATGATAGTAATATACCTATGTCATACAATATATAATATAAGCAATAGTATGATGCTAAACTATTTAGTTTAGTACAAGTATGATACTATCATACTAAATTATTCATATTACTATGATCAATGATATAGTTATTTAATTTTAGCCTTATATCAATAACTATGATAGTAATATACTATATGTTATACAATATATGTTATAAGCAATAGTATGATGCTAAATTATTTTGTTTAGTAAGATCATTGATACATGTATGATATTATAATACTTAATTATTCATATTACTATGATTAATGATATAGTTATTTAGTTTAAGAGTTATATCAATACCTATGATAGTAATATACTATATGTTATACAATATATATTATAAGCAATAGTATGATGCTAAATTATTTTGTTTAGTTAGATCATTGATACAAGTATGATATTACCATACTAAATTATTCATATTACTATGACTAATGATATTGTATTTAGTTATGGTGTTATATCAATAACTATGATACTAATACTATATGTTATACAATATATGTTATAAGCAATAGTATGATACTAAATTATTTAGTTTAGTAAAATCATTGATACAAATATGATATTATAATACTAAATTATTCATAATAATATGATCAATGATATAGTTATTTAATTTTAGTGTTATATCAATAACTATGATAGTAATATACTATATGTTATAACCAATAGTATGATGCTAAATTATTTAGTTTAGTAAGATCATTGATAGAAGTGTGATATTATAATACTAAATTATTCATATTACTATGATCAAAGATATAGTTATTTAGTTATAGTATTATATCAATAACTATGATAGTAATATATTATATGTTATACAATATATGTTATAAGCAATAGTATGATGCTAAATTATTTAGTTTAGTAAGATCATTGATACAAGTATGATATTATAATATTAAATTATTCATATTACTATGATTAATGATAGAGTTATTTAGTTATAGTGTTATATCAATAACTATGACCGTAATATACTATATGTTATACAATATATGTTATAACCAATAATATGATGCTAAATTATTTAGTTTAGTAAGATCATTGATACAAGTTTGATATTATAATACTAAATTATTCATATTACTATGATCACTGATATAGTTATTTAGTTTTAGTGTTATATCAATAACTACGATAGTAATATACTATATGTTATACAATATATGTTATACGAAATAGTACGAGGCTAAATTACTTGGTTTAGTAAGATAATTGATACAAGTATGATATTATAATATAAAATTATTCATATTAATATGATCAATGATAGAGTTATTTAGTTATATTGCAATATCAATAACTATGATAGTAATGCACTATATGTTATACAATATATTTTATAACCAATAGTATGATGCTAAATTATTTAGTTTAGTAAGATCATTGATACAAGTATGATATTATAATACTAAATTATTCATATTACTATGACCAATGATATAGTTATTTAGTTTTAGTGTTATATCAATAACTATGATAGTAATATACTATATGTTATACAATACATGTTATAAGCAATAGTATGATGCTAAATTATTTAGTTTAGTAAGATCATTTATATAAGTATGATATTATAATACTAAATTATTCATATTACAATGAACAATGATATAGTTATTTAGTTATAGTGTTATATCAATAACTATGATAGTAATATACTATATATTATACAATATATGTTATGACCAATAGTATGATTCTAAATTATTTAGTTTAGTAAGATCATTGATACAAGTATGATATTATAATACTAAATTGTTCATATTACTATGATCAATGATAGAGTTATTTAGTTATAGTGTTATATCAATAACTATGATAGTAATATACGATATGTGAATGTGATACCATATATGTTATAACCAATAGTATGATGCCAAATTATTTAGTTTAGAAAGATCATTAATACAAGTATGATATTATACTAAATCAGTCATATTACTATGATCAATGATATAGTTACTTAGTTATATTGTTGTATCAATAAGTATGATAGTAATATACTATATGTTATACAATATATGTTATAAGCAATAAGTATGATGCTAAATTATTTAGTTTAGTAAGATCATTGTTACAAGTATGATATTGTCATACTAAATTATTCATATTACTATGGTCAATGATATTGTTATTTAGTTATGGTGTTATATCAATAACTATGATAGTAATGTACTATATGTTATACAATATATTTTATAACCAATAGTACGATGCTAAATTATTTAGTTTGGTAAAATCATTGATACCAGTATGATATTATAATACTAAATTATTCATATTACTATGATCAATTATATAGTTATTTAGTTATAGTGTTATGACCAATAGTATGATTCTAAATTATTTAGTTTTGTAAGATCATTCATACAAGTATGATATTATAGTTCTAAATTGTTCATATAACTATGATATATGATAGTGTTATTTAGTTATAGTGTTATATCAATACTATGATAGAAATATGCTATATGTGATACAATATATGTTATAACCAATAGTATGATGTTAAAGTATTTAGTTTCGTAAGATCATTGATACAAGTATGATATTATAATACTAAATTATTCATATTACTATGATCAATGATATAGTTACTTAGTTATAGTGTTATATCAATAACTATGATAGTAATATACTATATGTTATAAGCAATAGTGTGATGCTAAATTATTTAGTTTAGTAAGATCATTGATACAAGTATGATTTTATAATACTACATTATTCTATTACTATAATAAATGATAGAATTATTTAGTTATAGTGTTATATCAATAACTATGATAGTAATATACTATATGTTATACAATATATGATTTAACCAATAGTTTGATGCTAAATTATTTAATTTAGTAAGATCATTGATACGAGTATGATATTAGAATACTAAATTATTCATAATACTATGATCAGTGATAGAGTTATTTAGTTATATCAAATACTATGATAGTAATATAGTATATGTTATACAATATATGTTATAATGTTGCGTTTTAGACATAGCACACCATGCTGTGCTTTTAGTTTTAATTATGTAATTATTAATTAATTGAGATAAAATAATGATTAATTAATTAATGACAATATGAGCAGATTAATTAATTAAATGAGAATCAATCACACACTTAGTATTAGACTATTAGTTTATGTTAACTTTTATTTTCATTACTGTAATAAAGAATCAAAAAGAAAAAAGGAAGGAAGGTGGAAAAGGTGCAGTTTTGGTACTCCCACGTCACCATGCATCTTCTCACCTTTCGAATTGCAATTACCATTTAGCCCCAATCGATTTGCTTATCTCTCCATCTTCCCACCAAACCGCCTCTTCGAGGAAGAAAAATAAATCATTTTCTTAAAACAGAAGGAAGAAACCCCATTGTAGAAGCACTTGCCGTATCTTCAACTTTTTATTACCATTGTAGAAGCACTTGTTCACGTCACCTCTTCATCATCAGACGCGAATGTCTGAGGTATGTTTTCCTAAAGCATGAGATACATATGATCTTGCATAATGCTCAAGATATTCTCATATCTTTCTATCGGACATTATCTCTAATCTATTACATTTTTTTTCATTAATTGCAGATTATTGGAAAAATGCATAGGCGTCGTTGGTTTTATGTTTTTTACTTCTTTTTTGCTTATTTCGATTTTTTTTTGTTTGTTATTTTCGTTTTTTGTTCTTTTTTCATTTTTTGCATTTATCTTTTGATTTTCTTTTACTTTTTACTTTTTTTTAAATGATATATATATATATATATATATATCTAACTAGCGTGTGAATTTTTAGATGATATATATATATATAGAGAAGTGATCAAATCCGAACTGAGACCAATTTTGGACCATAGGATTTAGAGATCTGACGGACAAAATAAAGCCACGACGTGTTAATAACTTATAAAAGGCAAGGGTATTTTCGTACACGGAAAAAATGCCAAAAAATACGAAAACAATAACCCTAAATCCCGAAAGATACGGAAATAACAACAGTCAGCATATATAATGCACTATGCTGCTTCGCGGACAAGACCATACTGCTTCGTTTGTAAACGTATACTGCTCACAAGATACAGCTATACTGCTACGCGTTTAACAAAATATTAGCGGAAGGGTATTATTGTCATTCAAAATTAAAGGCAGTTATTAATCGTGATCGGGTCACGGTTTCCGCGCGATCTGTTTCCTGAATAAGACG
>JAYDZE010364034.1:0-17487 GCA_034509125.1 Monilaria moniliformis
TATGATGTATTCTGGGTTTTCTATTCAGAGAGATTCTTTGGGGCAAATGTTATGGTATCAGTTGCAACGCAACAGGCATCTAATCCAGTACACACGGTTGCTAATAGTTTGAATCTTCCTGGCTTACAGCTAATAACAAGAAAGCTTGAGTTGCCTGTCAAGATTGTGTTCCCTAGGAATATGTTGGGCAGTGCAGTACCTAGAAATAATACCTCGGACTACATAATGCTTGGTCTCGGTGACATGGTAAGATAAGTTGCTTCTCTAATTAATCCACTTCTAGAACTGTTTTGACTTGATATGCTTGAAGTGGCCTAACATGCAGCTAATTTGCGGATTAAGTCTTAAAATGGTCAAATCTATTATTCTCAAAATTATACAAACACTATCAGCAAATCCCAGGCAGATATTTCCATTTTACTACCTTTTACTCTTCCATCGCACTTTCTACCTCGTGTTGAAACTTTTAATAGTCTCTGTTACTATCTGAAAACAATTTCCATATCCTGTCACACTTGATCTTGGTGCAGCTCCTTGAATTTGATTCCAGTTATGCATGGGTGTTTATGTTAGTGTTATACAGTTAATCACATCATGTGCTGCTGCTAAACTTCTCTTTGACAAATGAAATGCTCGCTTCTGATGTTGGTTGTGTTGATTGGTTCTGTTTTCAGTAATTTCATGATTGTTTTTATTTTTTGGCCCTTCATTTTGCTGCCTGTCAAGATTTTTTACGAGAGATGGTAGACAACTATTGAATTTTTTTATGATAATCTTGTAGGCTATCCCCTCAATGCTTTTGGCATTAGTTCTCTGTTTCGATCACCAAAAGGGTCGAGATACTAAAATCGCCTTGGATACACAACCTTCAAAGGGATTCAAATACTTTTGGCATGCTCTTGCTGGGTATGGTGTTGGACTGTTTACTGCCTTGGCAGCTGGCATCTTGACACGCTCGCCTCAGCCAGCGCTTTTGTATCTGGTATGTCTGCTGGTTTCTCATTTGTTTTGTTTTTTTGTTCCCAACGTAGTCAATAGAGGTCAGACATTTGTGTGTTTGATGAGGGATCAAAGAAGGTCTAATGATCACAGTATCATTATTTCTATGTCCTACGTGCGTAGATCCATTCTGTTTTCCCTATAACATCCTTTATAATTTGATTGAAGTAAAAATGAAAATATTTGCTCTATTATACTCAATATTCTGATTCCTCGGGTTTTCCTCTGCGGCCCAGGGGCAGCCTAGAGCATCAAAGTACCTTTTTTCGAGCTGTCTCGTATACTGTTGCCTCAGTCGAGTTGATGAATGTGTAGGTACCTTGTACATTGGGGCCGATCATCATCCTGTCTTGGATGAAGAAGGATCTAGCAGAGTTGTGGGAGGGAACGACTGGAAATCCAGACGAGAAAGCACATCTCACAGGAGTATGAGCGGTAGATTAGATCAGCCCTCGGCAATGGGGAAAATTTAGGACTTCAACGCCTTGGTAGTCAACTAGGCTGTCAAAGGAAGTTTATTTCTTACCTATGTCAATATTATCATACACCACTGACCACACAAAGGGTAAAATTGCATTACAAATTACCTTCTAATTGCTGCATGGAAGAGAATATGATGCCAATTATTCGTATCTTATGAGATGTTGTTGCTGGTATTTTGTAGTTCTGATATTATATAGCATATGTTGGAAATTTCAATCAAAATATATACAAAGCTCTATTGAACTTCACTTTTGTCACAACTACTTAGACCTTTCAATTTGATATTTCTTTATTTATTTTACTTATTTCTCAATCATCCCTAGTTATACGTGCAAATTTATAGTATGCTTTAAGCCTGTGGTACTTGTTTCCTTAGTAAAACAAGTATAACTCCATGCATAAATTTACAATTTACTTAAATATTGTTATTTGTGAATTAATCAATTTTAGGGGATGATGAAATTATAATATATTGGAAAATTTAACATGATATACGGCATAATCACAAATCAAAGTATAGAGCACTAGAAATGTCTATGATGAGAATTACGACCAATCAATTAAAACTATTACATTTTACAAAATAACTAACACTTTCAATAACAACAAAATAATAAGATTCAGTGTTTGAGGAAAAGAGAGGGAGAAAGAGAGAATAAAATGATAATAATTTAAGTTTGTAACAAAATATTATAACATTACTCAAATTCACAACAATAATACATATTACATTACAAATTTTAGAAACTTCTTTGTAGATAATATTAATAGTGGAATCCAAACTACCATCATCATCATTACAAACTAATATCTTCAAAACTACACGACTTGTGACTTTTGACATAGCAATATACAAATGTCCATGACTGAAAACAAGTCTTTTAAAAAATAGTCCAACATGAGCAAAAGATTGACCTTGATTTTTAGTACATCCTTTACTTTCTCGAATATTTGGATTGGTACAATATATGAACCATTTAAATTTATTAATTTTTATCATGTAGTAGTTTATTCAAATATTTATACTACCGTAATTAAAAAAAATAAAATATTATTGTATATATGTGTATACACAAATTTTTAACTACATATACTCCTACAAGTACTCAATATTTACTTTTACAAGCCGAGGGATATTGAGCCCAAGCATAATGGTATATTGGTCCAATCACAAACAAATGTTATCGGGCCCAATAAAAAATATAAACGTCCATGACATTGGAAGCCTAGACCATAACTGTAGCTGCTAACCCAAATATGCCACATATTCCTCATTTTAGGGTTACCCTAATCTCTCTTATCCGCGGCGCCTCCCCAAACATGTAACCGTACTAAGTAGGCCACCTTTATCGGTGACTTTGGCTATGGTGGTCGACCGCTACATTAGAAAATAAATAAATAAATAAAGAATGGTCTCTCTCTCTCTCTCTCTCTCTCTTGCGTAGACCTTAGTTGATCTCTCCAAAGAAAGAGACTACTTGATCTCTCTCTCTTCCATGCATGCATTAATGAGATTGTGCCATTTGGCACAATTTTATTGGTGCTTAATTATTTTTTTAATATTCATATATTTTTAATATACTATATTAAAAAAAATTATACCAAAATTCATAATTTTTCATCCTCTATAAATAGAGACCAAATTTGTTATGGTTTTACACACAAAAAATATTTTCTTTTCTCCACATAATCTTTCTTCATTGCTACAATTTTTTTTATATCTCTTGTTGTTTACTATGGATGATGAGAATAATATATTCTTCAATTCCCAAAATTTTAATTCAACCCAAAATTTCAATCATTCCCAAGATTATTTCTTCAGTTTTGATAATCTTTCAAATTCTGGCGAATATCAAAGCTCATTTGAGAACATCTCAAAAAACACATTCCAAAATGAGCCGCAAACCAACATGAATGCTTCAAACACTCCACAAGGTTGGAGTAAGCAAGAAGACATAGCACTAATGTCTGCATGGTGTTTCGTCAGTACTAATGCAATTGTCAGCACCAACCAAACTAGTTCCAAGCTATGGAAAAAATATTCTAGATTTATATGAACAAGGAAGAGCAGAAAATCCAGGAATGGGCGAACAAAGGACTTTGGAGTCATTGAGACAGCGCTACAAACGACTCAATCCAAATGTCTTCAAGTGGATTGGTGCATACAAAAAAGCGCACGATCGAGCTACAAGCGGTCAGTCTAAATAGGACATTGAGAAAACCGCTCAACAACTGTATGATAAAAATAAGTTTACTCACCATGATGTGTTTGAAAGAGTGATGTGACACAATCCTAAGTGAGAATTGAAATTGAATAGCACTGGTGCAACGCGTTTCTAACCAGATGAAGATAGTCTTGAAGAAAGTCATGGAAGCTCAAAAAGATCGAGGACTAGTGAGGATGAAGAACCTCAAATCAACTCCACTCCTGGAAGTGATTCTTCAACATTACAACGTCTTATTGGGAGAAATAAAGCTAAGGCTAATGCTAAAAGAAAAGGCAAAGAAGTGGCAACACAATCATATTCAATTTCTGATGATTTCACTGCAACACCGCATGAAATGAGGCTAACACATGAAAATAAATGTGAAATTCAGGAACGAAAGATAAAAACATCTACGCTTAATACGTTAATGGTCAAAGTGAACTTATCTCCAGAAGAAGAAGCTCTGAAACGTCATCTAATGGCAGATCTATATAGAATGTGATTGTAGTTTATCTGTTTTCAATGTCTGTTGCTTAGTATGCAACTTTTAATTTATGTTCCTTAGTGTGTAACTTTCAATTTCTGTATCTTAAATTTCGTATTTTGTATTTCATATGTTTGTTTTATGTATCTTGAATTTCGTATTTCAATTATTGTAATTTTGTATTTCAATTATTTCACTAATTATTGTCATTTTTTGTGTTTTTCTTATAAATTTTGCAATAATAAAATATATCAATACAAGTAATAATATTATTATTATGAAATAATATAAAAAGATGTATAGTAGTGTGGTTGGGTGGTCATTGATAAACTACCAAAAAGATGTATGGTTGGGTTGAATGAACATTAAGGATGTGGAAAAGAGAAATTAAATAAATATTGAAAAAGGTGGCTGGTTAGTTGGTCTGCTTGGTCATTGATAAACATGGTCTAAATAAACACGCGCATTCGCCACAACATCTTTCATCTCTATCATATTTTTCTCTCCCATGCCCCTTTCTTTACCAATCTTCCGATGTCGCCGCCTCAGCCCCATTTCCTCCCTTATTCTCGCTTTCCTTTTTCCCGACGAAGACCTTTTTCATAGTGAGTTCATACATTCATCGATCCTGGGCTTTATCGGCCCTTTTCATACGAACAAATTCTCGGAAGTTTTTCCAATTGGCCATTTTCCAGTGTTACTGACTGATGTTGATTTGGCGAAATGATGTCGATTCGGTCGAATGGTCTTCGATTTTTCTCATCTCTATTTTCAAATCTGTGTTTGGTTTTGGCTGAATTGGTGTTGAACTTCACCCACGACGGGTTTGGTCATTTTTGCCGACTGATGTTGATTCAATCGAATGGTGTTTGATTTTGTCCAATTGGATGTGTAACTTTCATTTTCAAAACTTGATTTTGGCCAATTGAATGTATAACTTTCATTGATTTTTTGTCGATTGGTGTTTGATTTGAAATTGGTATCTGATATGCCATTTTCATTTCAAAATTATTGATATAAACTTTTTCATATCCAGTGACTCAAGACTTGCAAAAGTGGCGCAAGGGCTCAAGACCCGAAAGTGGCGTTAGGGCCTTAAGACCTAAAAGTGGCGTATGGAGGAAGCTAGAAAGTGTCAAGAAGAAGCTTTATCTGTCTTACAAATTTGAAAGAACCGATGTCCTGACATTTGAAAGAAAAATTGAAGGCTTGTATCACATAAAGCTTTGTTAAAAATCATCATATATGTCTCAGATTGGATAATAAGAGTTAAAGTATGAGTTCGTTAAATTGGGCGGGAAAATGACAATTGTGTAAATAGACCGACATTGTTGCGTTTTATATTAGTTACCATCATATGCTAATTTCCTTCTTTTTTAATTTTTAGAATCGACCTTTTTTTAAGTGAAATTTTAAGTGAGATTGTTTCACGGGTCAAATTTATACACGACCAAAAATCAACAAAATTCTTAATATTTCGTCCTATATATGTTGGAAGTCAACTATGCATTGATACAATTTTTGTGCTTATTTTATGGGTAAGGTGACTGATTTAGTGGTGTTTGTTATATCTAAAGAGATGTGATGTTTCTACATCAACATACACATGCTGCAAGAAAATTTTACGAGCTTCTAAAAAATGATAGTAACTTTTTTTTTCCTAAAAATAATAATAATTCTCTGACTCTATTTTAGGACTTCAGCCCCAGAGAATGTTTTGTTAGGCCCAAAACATTTTATAGGCTCCTAAATGAATGTCTTGAATTAAATTGGTCTGACTGCAATCAATCAAAAATAAAAGTAATTTCAGCTGAAATGAATCATAATTTAAATTCGAATATTTTAAAGCATTAATAAAACTATGAATGTATATATTGATATTAGTTTGAGTTTACTTGTTTCATCAGTTTGACGGATCTTGATCTATCAGTTTGAGATTTACGGGTTGACTCGGTCGAAATGAGACCGCATCTTCTTAGATGTTCGCTGCGGGGTACCTTCCCGGCGAATCACCTTGTATGCCTCAACAACTCTCCAAACAAGCCTTGACTTTTTTGTTGTTTTTGACGATCGGATCTTCGGTTGTATCGAGATACACTTCGTAGATCCGCTTCGTTTCCTCCGGGGTGTAATTGCTCGAACGTAGCATGTGAACGACTCATTGGAAATTTGGATGTCGTCCAATGCTGGAGTGGGGATGTCGGGGGATGTATGCACCTTGGGGCGTCGACGACCGGACAGAACATGGAGTGACACATCCCTCCGCCCCCGCAACGCGTCCCGCTGTGTTCCCCAAGAAAGACATGCCACAATGCTCGCATTACGGATACCCTTAGACTGTAGATTTTTAGGCGAGTTTTGAGATAACAATAATTGTTGGATTGACAATGGAAGATTAGTAGGCGTTGCCCGTTGGATGGGAAAATTAGTTACCTAATCTTCAGACAATTAGCGGGAAATTTGAATTTCTCTTTTTTTCCTTTAACCACTGAAAAACCTCAACTATAATGAAATAAGTCGTCGGTACGTATTATGTAAAAATAATTGTTTTGAAGTGAAATATTAAAAAGAAAACGAAAATATACTTATTACTAAAATAATAAAACAAAATCCACTAGTTATTCTGGTGCAACGGTAACCTTTGATATTCAATCAACAGCTCCATCTTCCCCAACTTTCTAAATTTTCGTCACAACAACTGGAAACCCTAATCCAATGACAAGTCCTCGGAATCTGCTCGGTTCCTCCGCGATTATTTCCATCTTATCACCCTCCATTGATCAATTTTGAACCCAATCAATAATGGTCGGTTTCAAGCACAAAGGTTGGCTGCCGGAGATCGCCTCCTCCAAAAAGGACAACCACGCTCGCCGCCGTTGCAGCGACGAGTCAAAGAAGAAGGCTCCTCGCCTGCGAATCCTCGCATTTGAGACTGCCAAATCCATGTCGAGGTTAATCTCTCTCTACAAATCTCTCTCCAACGAAGAGATTTCTTGCCTGAAAAACCGCATCATCAAATCGAAAGGAATTTCATACCTGACCTCCACGGACGAGGAGTTTCTGCTCAGCCTCGCCTGCGGCGAAAGGACCGAAGACCTCGATCACGTCGCCGCGGTCGTTGCCCGGCTGGGGAAGAAATGCGGCGACCCGTGGCTCAACCAGTTCGATCTAGTTTACACGGATCTGAAGCTCGGAGTCCTCGATTTCGGGAAATTGGAATACGGCTCGAGGTATTCCGAGAAACGGGTGCATAAGATGGAGAAATTGGTTTCTGCGACGGCGAGCCTGCACGCCGCGCTTGCGGCGCTGGCGGAGATGGAGGTGGCGGAGAGGAAGATGAAGCGGAGGAACAAGGAATTGGATGCGAATTCCGATCTGTTCAATCAGAAACTCGAGATCCAGCGTAAGGACGTGAAATATTTGAAGGAAACATCTTTGTGGCGCAAATCGCGTGATAAATGTGTGAGCATAATGGCCACTATTGTGATCATCGTCTATATCAGAATTTGCTCTGTTTTCAAACCGTACATCACGATTCTCCCCGCGATCTCGTTGCTCAACGTTGCGTGTTTCCAGCAGCAGAGAGATCTAGATCTGATTGAGAAGATCAAGCAGCAATTGGTTGAACACCCAGGCCATGTGCATACAGAGTTTAAACCTAACAAAATCCGATTCCGGAAATCGGGGATTTTCTTCAACGACTGGGATACATTCGACTCCGACAGAGAAAAAATTATCAAAAACAACAGAGTTTTCCACTCCGCAGGGCCGTCCACGTTGGGCGGGTCAGGGCTATCGTTACACTACGCGAATGTGATCCTATTGGTGGAGAAATACTTGGATTCTTCGTCGTCGATTGGCCGGGACGAGCGCGAGGCGCTGTACCAGATGCTTCCGGAGAATCTTAAGGCGTTGGTGAGAGCGAAGCTGAGCAAGTTCATGAGATGCGGCGAGGACGATGCCTTCCTGGCCGAAGGGTGGAGGGCGGCGACGGTGGAGATCATGGGGTGGCTGGCACCGTTGGCGGACGACACGGTGAAGTGGCAGATGGAGAGGCATGTGGATAAGCTCAAGTTCGATTCGAAGCCTTGTGTGCTTCTGCTGCAGACGCTGCATTTCTGTGATAAGGAGAAGACTGAAGCGGCAATTGCTGAAGTGCTAGTTGCGTTGAGCTGCGTGTATAGGTTTGAGAATCGCAGTGTGTATGGTGATATGGCGTGATCGATGGGTGTTGATTTTTTATTTCTTTTCTTGATTTTGCATTTTTGTTTGTTTGATGATGAATATGAGTTTTTGGTATTCATTCATCCATGCCCAATTTTTGTTTAGTTTCTTGACACTGAAAATTGGAATTCATTTTGTTAGAGATTTTGTGATTTTGGTGTAGTGTAGCGTAGTGGCTGGCGATGCTCGAATTTGTTTTAGTCATCAAGTTCACTTTTGGACATTAGCAAATATGAATCATAAATTCAATTTTGACATTTTGAGACTCGAGAGAGAGAGCCGACGGGACAGAGAGAGAGAGAGGGCAGCGTGAGGAATCGGGATGGAACAATAACATATCGCATCTAAATGGTGCAGTAATGTATCAGGCCTCAATCAAAGAGACGACGTCGTATCACTCTAATTTTAAGCGGACCACGATTAAATTATCTTGGCCCGACAATTCGAGATAAAAAATTTCATATATACCAAACAGTCATGACTATTTATCTTACATTGGCCCTTATCTCATTAACCAAAGGGCCTGATACACACTAATCTGCTTATTATTATATACATCTGCTCCCTTCACTTTCCCAAAAGCATCACTAACGCCCATATTTTACAATGCAATTTCAAAAATCTTCAACACAGATGTCACTTAACAACACTAATCCAAAATCCTCACCATTCTCAAACTTCAACAATTCTCTGCAACTTTAATGGCGACCTTCGTCTTCCTCCTTCTCTCTCTCTCCCTCTACACAGCCCCATCTTCATCCCAGCTCGACGAATTCACCTACACCAGCTTCCACCACCCCAAACCACACCTAACCCTAAACGGCGCCGCACTGATCCACAAATCCGGCGTTCTGCAACTCACGAACGAGACCAGCCGATTAAAAGGCCACGCATTCTACCCATTGCCGATTCAATTCAAAAATTCAACCACAAAAACCGTCTCCTCCTTCTCGACGTGCTTCGCCTTCTCCATCCACCCAGAGTACCCCAAACTCGGCGGCCATGGCTTCGCCTTCACGATCGCGCCGGACAACCAACTCAGCTCGTCTCTTCCGAGCCAGTACCTCGGCCTGCTGAACTCCACCGACGCCGGCAACTACTCCAACCACATCTTCGCCGTCGAATTCGACACCGTCCAGGATTTCGAATTCGGCGACATCAACGACAACCATATCGGCATCGACGTCAACAGCTTGGCATCCAACGCCTCCGCCGCCGCCGCCTATTTCACCGGCGATTCGGTGAAACATGATCTCAATCTCAAGGGCGGAACACCTCTTTTCGCGTGGATCGAATACGATTCCGTCGCAAATCTCGTTAACGTGACTCTCTCGCCGATTTCGTCGAAACCTAGAATTCCGACTCTCTCTTTCTCAATCGATTTGTCTCCGATTTTTCGAGATAGAATGTACGTCGGATTCTCTGCTTCGACCGGTTTGCTGGCGAGCTCCCATTATGTTTTAGGCTGGAGCTTCAGAACTGGGGGGGAATCCAAATCCCTGGATTTGAAATCCTTGCCGTCGGCGCCAGGAATTAAGAAGAAAAACACCAAATTAATCGTAAGCCTATCGATTACGTCGTTTGTGTTCATATTATCTTCAATCCTGCTTGCTGTTTTCCTGTTACGAAAATTAAAAAATCGTGAAATAATCGAATCGTGGGAGCTAGAGATCGTCCCACACAGATACAAGTACAACGAGCTCAAGCAAGCCACCAAAAATTTCAAAGAGAGCGAGCTACTCGGAAGCGGCGGATTCGGCCGAGTTTACAAGGGCACGCTGCGAAACCCTAACACCGAAGTCGCCGTGAAGCGCGTGTCGCACGATTCGAAACAGGGGATTCGCGAGTTCGTGTCCGAGATATCGAGCATCGGTCGCCTCCGCCACAGGAATCTAGTGCAGCTGCAGGGCTGGTGCAGGTGTGGAGGCGATCTTTTATTGGTGTATGATTTCATGCCTAATGGGAGCTTAGATAGGTATTTATTTGATACACCAAAATGTATACTGAGTTGGGAGCAGAGGTTCAAGATCATCAAAGGCGTTGCATCTGGCCTTCTCTACTTGCACGAAGGCTACGAGCAAATCGTGCTGCACAGAGACGTCAAGGCTAGCAACGTGCTGCTCGACGCCGAGATGAACTGCCGCCTCGGCGACTTTGGGCTCGCGAAGCTGTACGATCACGGGTCGAACCCGGGGACGACGCGTGTTGTGGGGACGTTAGGATACCTCGCTCCGGAGTTGCCGCGGACGGGGAGGTCCACGACAAGCTCAGATGTGTACGCATTCGGGGCTCTGATGCTGGAGGTGGCGTGCGGGCGGAGGCCGATCGAGTCGAAGTCGGGGCCGGATGACCTAGTGTTGGTGGACTATGTGTGGAACAAGTGGAAAGGGGGGAGGATTCTTGATGTGGTCGATGAGAGAATGAATGATGATTTTGATGAGAACGAGATTGTCATGGTGTTGAAATTGGGGCTAATGTGTTCGAGTTACCAACAATCGGTCAGGCCGAGTATGAGGCAAGTCGTGAGCTATTTGGACGGCGAGATTGAGGTCCCCAATGTCTGGAGGGCGCCGGGGGCTTGTCCCGACGAGAGAGGGTTCGAGGATTATTTGAATTCGTATGCTTCTTCTTCGTTTGACAAGAGCACCAATGGGGATAGAAGTTTAACTATGTCGATTTCTACTTCACCTATTACAATTTTAGGAGAGGCTAGATAGTGTGATGTTGGCCTTGTTAGATATGTTCATATTTGTTCTTACCATACTTTGCATATTTTGAGGAGTTGGATTATTTTTCTTCAATAACTATTTGAAAGAATCAAAGAAAAGTGTTTGATACTTGTAATTACTAGTACTCATTTTTTTTTAGCATTCCCTCCTCGGAATCCTCGTGCATTAGTAAAACTGAATTGTGAATCGGGATTTTCTAGTGTTTGTTTGAATCTCGTATTTTATTTTGTAAGAGTATAATACGTATGTAGAGAACTTAAGATTTCATTTATTATAGGTACCAAATAATTGAACAAATAATATGTATATATATATATAAAGAAGGACGCCAACATTGTTGACAAATAATTTTAATTTGTTTAAATTTTGCCATACACTTGAAAAACATACAGACAAATTTATTCCTATTGGCTGTACGTATATTCCAATTATTTCATTATTTTACTATAGACCGAAATAATGGGGCATGTGATGGTCGTCAACAAGTTATTCTTTTTATTGAACCAATCACATGGGCCATGACCAATCACTTTTTTATTGTTTATTTTTATTTTTTTTAGAATATCATAATTTTGAGGAAACAGATCAAGTGTGTTTCGCCACAATACATGACTTCATTTTGACTAGGTTTATTTGGTTGAGTAGATGATTAATTGATTACGAAATTCAATAGGTAGAGTGAGTGAGATGGGAGTAAAGTCTTCTGAAAGTCTCTGTAGATGACCAACTAAATCGAGTTTACTATTAGTCAATCAGTTAAGTGGGAGATTGATTTTACTAGCTAGTATTGGAGTTAAATTAAATTAACCACTTGGCGTCGATCCTTAATTCCTCAATGAACCAATGAGACCAACAAAGTAAATCTAATTCTCAAAATACTGCACAAATCATATTACAGATCATTTAAATAATTCAAGAAAAAATAATGATAGTTCCACCACCAAACATCACTCACTACAAAGCAACTCGGAATAAATAAATAAGAAAAACGAAAAAGAAGTCAAAAGAACAGCACTTAATCCAACAACATAATTCTACTATATGGAAAAGTAAGTTCAAGTGCTCGACAGAACTAGATGCGATTATTTTCTCTTTATAAAAAATAACTTGGTCTGTGATTGGTATTAATCCAAATAGTCACTAAGATAAACCCTTGAGCACAGATGATGTCGAGTGTACAGGCATGGACTGGATTGAGCGGGATAGTGATTGTGTTCGCCTTAGGGATGATCGTGGATGAGGCTGTGCGGCGTGTAGTGCCGTGCGAGTTAATGTGGTGCGAGTGTGTTGTGAGTGCGACGGTAAGTAAAGCAATTGCAATGAGCTAAGAAGGAATATTATTGAGAATCGAATGGAACAATACGTGTAGGACTAAGGGGAATACGTATCTTCTTGCGAGGCCTCAACCCGAGCAAATACTTAACTCGTGCGAATTACCCTTAATTTTCTACACCCCTCTCTCTAACCTCAAAAGAAGTTTATATATATTACAATCGACACTCCTAATACTATTAAGACTCGATCTAGACCTAGAAGATAGGCTGATATCTTTAGAAGATATCGAGCTATCTTCTTACAAAAGATAAACATGAATCTCGAAAGGATAGATTCATGCTAAAAGAATGATGAAAAGAATGACATAGAGGTCGATAAATTAACACCAGAACCGAAATTTAGAAAAAAGGAAGAGAATGAGACTGAAATGTTGGAGATGGTGGGAAATGCTGGAGAAGAGAGAGGTTGAGACCCAAAGGATGAAACAAAAGCAAAGATTGGAATATCAAATATGTCGCAAAACAAAAAAGAAGAATAATGGGGAGAATAGGGGATGGAAGAAGAGAGCAAGGGGGGGGGGACATAGATTTCAAGCCACATGACGTGGGTGAGATTAAAAAAACTGGATACCTGATCAGGTAGTAAGATGGGATTGGAGGAGACAGAGGAGAATCAATACATGCCCAAGACAAAATAGTTGTATACCGCAAAGGAGAATAACTTAACTAAGGTACAAACGGCGGAGGCTGCATGGCAACCCCGCCGAGCATCACGAGTTGCCTAATTTGGAACACGCGTGGACTGGGCAGTGCGTGCGCGTTCCAACAACTGAAGCGAGTAATCGTTCCAACAATATTCCTCCTATAGTTTTCGATTTCTCCCTTCCGCAACATAGGCATACAGTTCTCAAATGCAAAGGCTATGGAATTCCTACCTTTGATTCTACAATTGAAAGTTGAATTGCTAATCTCTAACTTTCCTTCTCTTTTCTTTGATGTTCAAGAATTGGGGGTTAGGAGGATGTGAAGCTCTTTGCTTCTTTCTTATTCCCTTATGATTCTCGAAAAGGAGGGGTAGGGTGAGAGAGATGAGATGGTGTTTAAGCTCTTGTTTCTCCTTGTCTTCTCATTTTGTTCGAAAAATGGGATGGAGTGTGGAGAGAAAGATGAGATGCTAGGATAGCTAGCTTGAGTGAGCACACACCTTATCATCTTAGGTGTCAAATAAAGAATCCCTCTTCCACTTTCTTCAAGTGGCCCAAAAACAAGACAAAAAAGAGAGGTTGTGAGCTTCTATTTAGTGCTAAAGTTTGGATTTGATATGGGCTTCCAACTTTGAAGGGGCCTTATTTATTTCAATCCCTAACAAAATACTAAGCCCAACATACCACCAATCTTATTTCTATTAGTCATAAGCCCAAAGTCAAAATATAAATTGCATAAATTAATTAATCACGTACTAACACGCTTATATGCTATACAAATATTAATATAATCTTCTAGAATTAACTTAATCCTCATATAATATAACTCAAAGAACTTGACTTTTGATCACCAAAATAACAAAATCTTAATAATTCATAGTAAAACACTACCAAATTATTTAATCTTCCAAAATTTCCCAAACTATTCTAATTCTAATATTCCGATCGATCTTGGCTCTCTTAAATTTTTCATGGAATTTCGAATTTACAAATTTGTATATTTTCGAGATCTTATGTTAACGTTAACCTTATACTGTTGAACTTTCAAAAAAAAAAAAAGTTCTTAAACTTGAAAACTCACAAAAAATGCACCAATTTATTATATACACATGTAATTTAGTAACTGTTCGAAAGTGATAATTTACATATTTATTCTTTCTATAGAAAATATCAAAATATATATACATTTTTATTTCCAATTTTCAATTAATTTTAGTAAATAATATAAATAATTTTGCTTTTATTTAGATATATAGATGTACACGATTTTAATAATAACTCATACTCCCTCCATCCACGAAAAATAGCCCCATTTTTTCATTTTGGTCCATCCACCAAAAATAGTCTCATTTTATTTATGAAAAATTGCTCACAATACAATATCCCTAAACATCAATTTATTTACAACTTATACCACTAGCACCCACTACTTTTTCTCTCTCCAATCACTTTTTCTCTCTCCAATCACTTTTTTTCCTTATATCTATTACTTTACGAATTGTGCATTAAAACCCATGCCGTCCACCAATGAAACTAATTTTGGTGGACAGGAGTATTATTTTATATCACTTTTAACTCTTTTAAATACTAATGCTAAATTTTTTGAGCTATGATTAATGGGATCGACAATAATTAATAATTATAAAGAGATCAGCTAATCTCAATTTAGAATTTTAGCAAGAGCAAATATAGAAAGTTCGACGAGCACTTAAATAAATTACAAATCCCGACTGTTTTAGAGAAAAGTAGATGAGGAAATAAAGCAAAAAGAAAATTAATTGGTTTTCTGTACGTTCAATTCTGCTTCAAACTATTTAATTTTCTCTCAGATCTCCAAAACCTCTCACTAGGGCTTTGACTACATACAATTTTCGCAAAAAAAAGAAATTCGGACACTTCAAATCCTGGAAGTTACTGCGCCTAATTCATGAAAACTTGGAATTTTGCGTTTCTTAGTTTTCTTGTTTTATTGTGTTTGAGTTTCGATCATGGCACATCTCAATCGGAGGAGGCTAAAACGAACAAATTTAGAGAGCGTGAGGCCACTGATGATGCCTTTGGTTACCCCAATTTGTAAGTCCCCCCCTCCGGAAATCTCATTATTATGGATTGACACTCTTTAATTTTAATGTTATTTCGTGGTTCCAATCTTAACGGGTTCTTGTTGGTTGTGGCGGAATTTGATTATTGGTGTATAGTGTCAAATCAGCTCGAAGCGAATGCCTGTGTTTCTTCTTGATTTATGATTTTATTTAAAGGTTAATTCATGCATTTCATTTTGCAACTTTGTTGAAGAGTTAAGTGATGCATAAAATTTGATGGTTTAATTTCTTTGTGGGTAGTGATGAGGACGAGCTGTTGAATACACAATGCCCTCGGCATCTGGAACTTAGGTGGCAGGCTGAAGTGAGTTCCAGCATATATGCAACTCCCTTGGTTGCAGATATTAACAGGTGACGGAAGGAATAGGAGTAATTTGTCCCACGTTTATTGCATATTTAATTGCACATTGCATGTTATTCACTTCCCATTATGGAACATTGATGCCATGTAAAATCACCTAGGTTGGATTTCAATGTTTAGATGGTAAAAGAGATTATCTTTTTATGTATATATATTGATTGAATTTTATGAGCCTTCTTAACTGTTCATAATGGGGATTTGTCTATGCTTGGACATTTGAATCTTGATAAGTTGTCATATATACTCCAGTGATGGAAAGCTTGAAGTCGTAGTTCCTTCATTTGTGCATTACTTGGAAGTCCTAGAAGGATCTGATGGAGATAAATTACCAGGTAGTGCCACTGACAGTTCATTCAATTTCTTGTGTTATTACGAGCAGAGCTTAAGGTATATTCTAGATTGATTTGTCTTCTTGTATATCTAGAAGGAGAGATGCATAAAGAATCAAATAATTAATATCAGAGTGCATAGTGATCCCTATTTGTATAAGGAATGATGTTGGTTTATTCTATAATTCATAATTGAACACTTTATCAGGATGGCCAGCTTTTCATCAGTCTACAGTCCACTCTAGTCCTCTTCTTTACGATATTGATAAGGATGGTGTCAGAGAAATTGTTTTAGCCACCTATAATGGTGAAGTGCTATTTTTCAGGTAACTACAGTACTGTTCTTACTAAATGCTTCCCTTTTGCATGGAATACAGTTATCCTGACTTAACTTATTAATCTCTTTTCTTAAAATAGGGTTTCAGGATACATGATGGCAGATAAACTGGAGATTCCAAGGTTGAAAGTTAAAAAGGATTGGCATATTGGCTTGCTTCCAGATCCTGTTGATCGTTCCCATCCAGATGTTGATGATGACGAATTGATCCAGGAGGCTCTAATGGAGTCATTACGTCGTAAGTTTGTTCCCTTGTCACTGCAAACAGCTTCCTTGAGATCCTAAATGTTATTATTGTGATTGCATGATGCTTCAAAGAACGGCTATGGCGATCTTGTGTTAGAACTTTCTTAATGTGGTTGATGCTGCTCAAGATGTTTAATTGCTCTGTCATGGAAATACAGCTTAAAATTATCCACTATACAGGTTTTGACTTGATTAGCTGTCATTTCTATTCTGTTTCTCAAAGAATAAACAGACAACTGCCATCTGGCAATTTTTCCATTTGAAGTTTACTTTAAAACTCTCTATTTCAGTATGCAAATCATCTTAGTGAAGTTGTGTCTATAGACAATCTAACCATGTAGCATAGTGTGCCTCAGCCCTGAGGTGGGATATATGCTATTGCTGCTGTTTTGGGAGTGTATATTTTTGTAAATTTATCTCTAATTCGAATTATTTCTTAGAGCCCAATGCAAGTACACTTGCTGCAAATGCTATACACTCCACAACAAATCATAATGACTCCTCAAATCCTGTCCCAGAAGAAGTTCATCATTACCCATCAGACCACACAATCTCTTCTGATATTGAGAACAGTCAGCTGAATGGGAGCACGCTTGCTGCAAATACCTCCGACTCCACAGCGAGTGACCATGACTCATCTAATTCTGTCCCAGAAGAAGTTCATCACGACACATCAAACAGCACAACCTCTTCTGAAGACAAAAGGAATGACAGTCCAGTGGGTGCAGACATCAGGATACCACCACAAACAAATGATACATCTTCTGCTTCTGGATCTGAGAAAGCTAGTGGTGAAGAAACTGGAAAGACTGCAAGAAGGAGGCTTCTTGAAGTTAAAGATACAAAAGACAATGAGGATGTTCATGCTGCAACTGTAGAAAATGATGGAGGTCTGGAAGCAGAAGCTGATTCTTCATTTGACTTGTTCAGAGAGACTGATGAGTTGGGTGATGAGTATAACTATGACTATGATGATTATGTTGATGAAACCTTGTGGGGAGAGGAGGA
>JAYDZE010364145.1:0-17483 GCA_034509125.1 Monilaria moniliformis
CCTGCTGCTGGTTTTAATTAATTAACATCTTTTTCCAAGAGTGCTCTAGTTCAAAATTCTTTATTTATTATACTTTGAAATAAATTCCAAGCCGGCCGGGCATTTGTATAATAAAACCTTTTATTGAACTCCTCTTGGGGATATGATCAATCCGGACTCTCCCGAGACACGATTCAATGTAATAGCAATTCTAGCACCCTCTAGTCACTAATCACCACTACCCAAAACACCAGGACCTATAATGTAAAAGACCTAGACCTTATTTCCTTAATCTAACGATTTTTAAAATCAAATGAAAAACAAATACTTGTGACAAAATAATATTCTTCTCATTGATGGAAAATAAGGTTTACAAAATACAAAGCATCTCGAAGCTTGCTTTTCAGTATATACCCTAACAAGGTTTGGCATATACGCAATACTGGATCCGTGAAATGGTGGGCACGGGATTAAGTCGCCTTAAAAGGCTCGGCCCTTGGGTGAGGGAGAGATGACCAAGCAGCTTGATGGTCGAACGGTAGTGAATACCGATTCGACACTCCTCTCATAGCGGCCTGGATTGCGTACTCGTTGGAATCTTCCATTGAAACAATTCCTAACCTTACGTTCCATTCTAACAATGACATTTCATGGTACTAACCAAACAACTCAAATGCAATAGAAATCTCTTCCAACACAAAATTCGTAGTGAACTCAAATGGATTAAAGAACTCATCAACCAATATCTTAGGGACATCACACACAGGCATATCTAATAACCAAGGAAAACCGTCGGCATTAAAGTACTTGAAAAATTCCTCTTTAAAATCTAAGGTATCCAAAGTTGCAAGATTGAGAAGTTGTCCCGCCTGATACTCCTTACCAAGTCGGGCGATAGCCTTACCCACGACCGAGGGGTCGGGGTTGTTCTGGATTTGGGCTATTAGGTCTGCGCTCAGCTCGATCCTCTTTTTGTGGAAAATTTTTACTCAGTTCTGGGCAGAGTCGGCCAAGGATACATCGTCTTCTGATTCGGCGGCTAACTCGTCCGAGAAGGTGGTGTCGGAGGATTCTTGCTTTAGGCTCTTCAGTCGTTGTGTCTCTGAAGATTCTGACGACTCTTCTTGGTTAGGTTCTGCTTCCTTTGGCTCGTTAGGGAAGACTAGCTTCATGGGGGCCTTTCCCTTTCGTGCTCGTTCCGCTTCTTACCGTGCTGGACTCGGCATTTCTTCTACCATGTTTTACTGAAGTTGAGTTGCAACTTGAGCCTATGGTTGTGGGCTAGGCTTCTCTTCGATTTGCCCTCCTTTCTTTTGCTTAGCCGACTGACTAGCCTTTGTCGCCATGATTGGCTTAGGAGAAAGCATTGGTCCTATGTCTAACTCTTTTCCTGCCTTCTTGTGGCTTTACTGTTTGGGTGCCACTTTTCTGAAACTTGGTATTTTGGTGTTTGGAAAATGAGGTTCTTTAGAATTTGAGAGAGAAAATTAAAATTGATTTGGCTTTGAGTGTAGAGTGAACGAGTGGATTAGGGTAACGAAAATTTAAAGGATTTGAATTAGGGCATCCGTCAGGCTAGTTTGTTGGCCATTTTGTGCATTAAGGTTGCAAATTCAGCTCAATTTTTGCCGGATACACCTGTATCTCTTTCCCTAGCCATTGATTTGTTACTTGATTTGGTATGTTTAACTTTTCCTGCGACAAGGATTTGCTCCCAGTTTTGAATTTTTACTGAAGCCCCCAACGGCTCTTTTACCCTGCCACGAGGCTTTTACAGCTTGCATGGCTGAAGTTGCACAAAACAAAAGGAAAAATGGTAAAAAACTTAAACAAAATTAAGTTAAGAAAATAGAAGAAATTAACTACTATGTATAAGTCATTCGGTTCCTCATATTGTTCTTGATTGGATATGCGTTAGCAGGCTAGCATAGGGGTTCGAATCTTCCTGGTTTTTACTCCAATGAGTAAACAATGTACGGTTGAATTTCTTCCACAATATAGGCGTCAACTGCCCTAAGGTTTTGTTTCAATCTTTAGCCATTGACTACAAACGGTTCTGCCTCCTTTTCCATGACTTAAATCTCCACAGCTCCATTTGCTCTAGGTCCAATCACAACATATGGGCCTTTCCAGGCATTCGCCTCAACCTGGATTGGAATGAAAGCACCAACTAGCAAGCGTGAAACTCCTATTTGAGAATATTTTTATCATGCCATAACTTTATCTTTTCTTTGTACCAAGCCGAGGTGTCGTAGGCTTCCAAGCGTATCTCCTCCAATTCTTGAAGTCGCAACTTCCTTTGATCCTCACACTTGCTACGTTCCATGTTGATTTGGCGAACAACCCAATATGCCTTGTGTTCTATTTCGACCGGTATGTGACACATCATGCCAAACACCAAGCGGTAATGAGACATTCCTATAGGTGTTTTGTATGTAGTTCTATACACCCAAAGTGCGGCATCGAGCTTTATGCTCCAATCTTTTCTTGAAACTCCTACGGTCTTTTTAAGAATATTCTTGATTTCACAATTTGATACTTCGCCTTGTCCATGTGCTTGGGGATGGTACGGGCTAAACAACCTATGATGCACTCCAAACCTTTTAAGTAGGCCCTCAATTTGCCTATTACAAAAATGTGTTCCTTGACGCTAATTACCGCCATTGGGATTCCATATCGACTGAAGATAATGGATTGGATAAACAATCATACTTCCTTTGGCTCGTTGGTCCTGCTAGCTTTCGCTTTCACCCACTTTGATACTCAGTCCACAGCGAGTAATATGTAGTTGTTCCCATAAGAACCGGGGAATGGTCCCATGACGTTCATCCCCCATACGTCAAACACTTCACATACTATTACGAGCATTTGTGGCATCTCATCTCTTCTACAAATGCCTCCCATGATTTGGCACTTCTCACATTGTTTGTAAAATAGGAATGCATCACGGTGCAAACTATGCCAATAGAAACTGCTATCCAATATCTTGCGTGCGGTTTTCCTTTCTCCAAAATGTTCTTCACATGCATAAGGGTGACCATGCTCCAGTACACTTCTTTGTTCACTGTCCGGGACACATCTCAAAATGATTTAATCTATCCCCATCTTACATAGATTGGGGTCATCCCACAAGTAGTATTTGCTCTCGCTCTCCTGCTTCATTCTTTTGGCTTTGCTGAGAATTTCAATAGGTGGCAGCTGGCCAATTGACAAGTAATTCACTAGATCCGCATACCATGGTTCTGGTATTGCGTTCTTCTTTAATAGTGTTATTCTTAGATTGTTTACCCCCATTCTTCTTCAATTTTTCTTGGTAGACCACATAAAGGTGCTCATCGGGGAAAGTTTCCTAGATTGGTTGCTCATCTCCTTTGTTGATCAACCTACTAAGATGATCCGTCACCTTGTCCTCGGCTCCTTTCTTGTCTTTGATCTCCACACCGAACTCTTGTAATAGTAGTACCCACCATATAAGTCTAGGCTTCGCTCTTTCTTTTCCGACAAATATTTGAGTGTTGAGTGATCGGTATAGACCACTACCTTTGAACCTAACAAATACAGCAGTAATATTTCAAAAGCAAATATTACGGCCAAGAGCTCATTTTCCATTATACCATAGTTCCTGTGGGCTTGATTCAATGTCTTGGAGGTGTAATGTATAATATGACTTTTTTTTCCCACTTTCAGACCCAAAACAGCTCCAACGGCATAATCACTTGCATCGCACATGATTTCACAGGGATGTCTCCAATCTGGCCTGTGCATGACGGTGCGCTGGTCAGCTTATACCTCAATGCTTCAAACGCTTCTCGGCATTGAACATCGAACTCGAATGGAACATCCTTCTGCAAAAGCCGAGTAAGTGGCCTAGCTATGCGGGCAAAATGTTTGATAAACCGTCAGTAAAATCCCGCATGGCCTAGAAATCCTCGAACTTCTCTTTGATTTTTTGGATAGGGTAATTGAGAGATAACCTCTACTTTTGCCTTGTCTACCCTGATTCCTTCTTCGGGCACCAAGTGTCCTAACACTATTCCTTCATTCACTATAAAGTGGCATTTTTCGTAATTCAAAACCAAGTTCCTTTTCTCACATCTTGCCAATAATGCATCCAGATGATGAAGGCATGTTTCGACTGTCTTCCCATAAACTGTGAAGTCGTCCATAAAAATCTCTATGCATTCTTCAATCATTTCCAAAAAGATTCCCATCATACACCTCTGGAAGGTTCCGGGGGCATTGTACAATCCAAACGACATTCTTTGGAAAGCATACGTTCCAAACGGACAGGTGAAGGTGGTTTTTTCTTGATCATCAAGATTCATGAAAATTTGAAAATAACCACTATACCCGTCGAAGAAATAAAAGAATTACTTTCCAGCCAATCTTTCCAACATTTGTCGAAGAAAGGCAAGGGGAAATCATCCTTGCGAGCTGCGGCATTTAGCTTGCGGTAGTTAATACACATCCGCCATCCCGTTACAAGGTGTGTGGGCACTAGCTTATTTCGCTGATTTGCCATCCCTTAAATTCCTTACTTCTTGGGTACCATATGCACAGGGCTAACCCATTTACTATCCGAGATAGGGGTAAATGATTATCCATATCTAACAACTTCAAAATCTCCTTAAACACTGCCTCTCACATGTTGGGATTTAACTTCCTCTGCTAGTCTATTTGGGGTTTGGCACCATCCTCTAAATGTATATAGTACATACATATGTCGGGGTTGATTTCCACCAGGTCGACTAGTGTCCAATTGATGGCCTTCTTGTACTTGCTTAGCATTTGGATCAATTGCTCTTCTTCTGCCAAATTCAACTTGATGTTGATGATCACCCGTTGAGTCTCATTCACTACAAGGTAGACATATTTCAATTCTTACGGAAGAAGTTTGAGCTCCAATGTTGAAAATTTTCTGCTTTCGCTGTTTGATTGACATGCGGCATGCAACTGGGCAATTTGATGGTCTTCATCTCAAGTTTAGGCTTTGTCCCGATACAAAGCCTTAAAATCTTAGCTTCAATCTCTTGGTCAGTGAGTCCATGTGCATTCAGCAATTTGCTCATTCCTTCAGCCTCCAATTGAGACGAAATCTCGAAATACTCCTCATTGCTCATCTGCAAGAATTCTCTCAAGGTGACATTGAAGCTATGGGTCAATAACATCCATAGATTGGGCATTTTCTATGTCCATGAGTCTTTTCATAGCTTTATCAATATTGAAGGTATACTTATCACTATGATAATCCAAACAAATTTTTCCATCAAACACATTAATTATTGTTTTTGTAGTCCTAAAAAAAGGTCTTCCTAACAACATGCCATTGGAATCACCAAGGTTGGTTTCATTCATTTTTATCACATAAAAATCGGCTGGATATAAAAATTCATGCACTTTCACTAAAACATTTTGAAACATTCCTTTAGGGCATATACAAGTCCTATCTGCCAATTGGATTACTACCCTAGTCTCTAGCAACTCCACTACAGTCAGGTTATTATATACAGACAAAGGCATGACATTTATCGAAGCTCCTAAATCTACATATCTAATGTTCAATAAAAGCATCACCTATCATTATGGGCAGCAAGAACGTACCTGGATCCGCGCCTTCGCCTGAGGTTTTTTTTGAATAATGGCCGATATATTCTCCCCGATCACAATCTCTCCCCCCCTTAGATTTTCCGGCAATGAAGACCTTGCCGAACTTTCCTAGGAGTGGAATTCTCTAGGCTCGGAGTAGGGGCAAACTGATCTCGAGCTTGCTGAATATTGACATGAAATCGACTGGATCCTCCTTGGGCTTCCTCTTGTTCAAACGGTTGGGATATGATTGTGTCTTCATTGCTTCTGGATTGGATGCTTCGTTTGAACCACCTTTCCCTCCTTCTTTGAATTCATCTTATTTTTTGGGGAACGGTGAGTTGGGCAGTTGATGGCTAGCGATCTCATCCTCCTTTGACTGCGCTGGGGGTTCTCCTCTTTTCAGACCTTCTAACTCCAATCCGGTACTCAATGTGATCTTGTTCACATTCTCCCTGTGCGGTTGTTGGACTTGGGCGAAAATTCTTCCCTCATTTCTTCTTAGCTCATTCATAGCTACTAATAACTGGGTCATTTGTCTTGTTAGGGATTCCAGACTCGCCTTTTGCTCCTTCTGGAATCTTAGACCTTATGCACAATATCATTGTTCGATTGGAGATTATTTAGGATAAACTGCTGCGAATTAATAAGTTCTCCCATCATGTCCTCAAGACTCCGTGTAGGTTTAGGCTGCCCTTGGTGTGGGTAGTTGTTATGAGGTTTGAAATTCCTTTGGTGGGGTGGACGGTATGGTTGGTGTTGATTACAAGGGGCTAGATGATTTTTTTAGTTTTGAATAGAAGAGGGATCGTTTGGAGCTTGGTTGTTTTGATTGGGGTGGATTTGTTGATTTTGCTGGTTTGGCTATGCCCACCTAAAGTTAGGGTGGTCTCTCCATCCCAGATTATATGTGGGCGAAAATGGGTCCCTTCTTTGCCTTTGATTAGGCCACTTGCCAATATCATTTTTTTTTTGCTATCGCATTTATTTCCTCCATTTTGCAATAAGACGAAGTGTGGCCTTGCTTTCCGCATGCTCCACAAACTTCTTTGGGCATGGGTTACCTTCTTCTCCACCACCGTGGACAACATCTTTTCCAACTTGTTGATTTTCGCCTCAATATTTTCTTCCAACTCCTCTGTACTCACACTGGTGTGCGCTGCCCTTCTCAATAGTAATGCATGCAGCTCCTCATACTCCCTTGTCGCACCAACCAAATGTTGGATCACTATTCTTGCTTCACTGACTCGCCTTGTGGAAAATCCTCTTCCACTTGAGGAGTTTTCCAAACATTTGATTCCACGGTCATTCCTTGGCAAAAATTATTGTAGGAGATCCCCTTCGGATAGCTTATGGTTCGGGAAACTATCCACCAATCTCTTTAATCTACCGCAGTACGCATTCAAGAATTCATCAGTCCTTGTTGAACTCTAGTTATTTCCTTCTTCAATGCATTGGTCTGCGTGGCTGGGAAGAAATACACAAGGAAGATCTTCTTCATCTCAGGCCATGTTACGATAGGATCCAATGGTAAACTGGTGAACCAAGCATTTGTTTCACTCGATAGAGTGAATGGTAGCACCCTAAGGCGAAATTGCTATTCGGTTACCCGTCCTAGGCGCTTTTGTACACGACACATCTTAATAAACTTACTCAAGATATTGTATGGATCTTCATTCTCTTTCCGAAAAATTAGGGGAACACATTCTACAATGCTAGCTTGATTTCGATGGGTGGTGTGCCTTCAAGAAGTTTTAATGAGAGTCAGGGGATTGTTCGTCAGATGACAAGCAAGATCCTCTAGACGTGGTTCATCATCTCGGTCCGTCATTCTTACCCTGTGATTCGTCACTTGGGTTTGAACCTACACTAGGTCTTCTTCTTTAGATGCCGAACCTTGAGATATGGCAGCATACAACCCAACTTTCTCCTTAGATAGATCTCGCGTTCTTTTCAACCTTTTCTCAGTTCTTTTGATTTCAGGGTCGAAAAGCAATTGCGGACGGCAAGACCTGCTCAATAATTGAAAAGGAAGAAAAAAGAAAAAAGAAAAAAAAGATTAGAAAGAATATTTACACAAAACACACTTCAAACTTCAAACTACTCCAATCCCCGACAACGACGCCATTTAATTCGGATGATCTGGATTAGTTCGCATTATCGCTTAAAACGTGCCAGGTCTGTTAAAGAGCTGTGTAGTTCCCCACTCTCCTTATGAATACTAAACTAGTATCGGCAAGTAGGGGTGTCGATCCCACGGGGACTGGTTGTCTGTCCAAGTTGAAGCTGTGCTTTGAAAGGTTAGCGATGCTGCTACGCATTTACATTGTGGGAAACTACCTACTTAAGTGCGTAAAATTACCTATCTAGTTAACACAAATAAGTTAACTAAACACATTCAGGAAATTAAACATACCTAAGAGAAACTGATTTCTGAAAGTAACTAAGTCCAAAAAGTATGTGCTCATGGACACTTTGCGCTAAACTCTCATAGAACTCGCTCGTATGTCGCTGGACTACTCCAACTCACCCTTTTCATCCTTTCCAAGTTCTTTCTCTTAGAACCTGAAGTTATTGAGCAGCCGGACTGAACTTCCGATGAGGTTGATTGAGTTAAAAACGAAGCAAATACGGAAAATGACACCTATAAATAGCCTAACTAACATGAGTTAAATATATTTACCGAGACTACTTAACGCTCATTAAAAGAGATTGTAGACATAAACACTTCGACACAAGATTTAATGCTTTGCACAATGAACATGACATCTAAACTATTCTTAATCTTCATCAACAAATTCAGCTACGAGTTTTATTTTTTATCTCTAATGATGAAACTTACGCTATACATAACACTTAATAAACGAAATAGCAAACAAGATTCCACACTTAACACTTGAGACACAAAAGAGTAAGCCATCCATAAAACTTTACAATGAGATTCAGCAACATGATTCAACTATTAACATTCAAAAGCATAAAGATAAAGCTAAATCGAGCTTCAAAACCATTAACTACAAACTAAACAGATAACTTCTAACAACAATTGTTCAAATATGCAACTACTTCACAAGTAACTGTAATGAGCGGTTTAAGGATTTGCGGCTAAGATCGAAGGTGGGTGAAACGCGGACTGAGGTTGTTCTTGGGATTCGATGGTACCTTTCTATGCCTTCTCCATCTCTCTCCCAAGAACTCAACACTTATGAATTTTTCTCTCTAGAATTTGTGTAGCCGAACTCTCCTTGTGTTGGACTTGACCTTATTTATATACCGGCGTATTAGGGCATGTGCGAGGCATTTTCCTATGCCTGGGCCCGAAAGTTCCATACATTGTTCCAAGGCTACCATTCCTCAAATGTGATATTCTCAAACCATTAGTGTCAGATCCTGCCTCTTGTTGATGTGTCACTTTGCCAGCTCGCTGGTCTTCCATTCTTTCGATTTTCAATCTTCAGTCTTCCACCACCACCACTTGCTCAATCAGCATATCATCTCAACATCCTTCGTTTGCCTGCGCCAATTTAACTCCTTTTGTGCACATTATGTCCTGGTTTTGTCGGTTTTCAACCAAAATTAATGGCCGTAATCTGGCCTGATCATCACCCTTCCCCATTTCGTGTGGAAATAGTTACATTCTTCTTGCAGTCAAGTACGTCTAAAAATGGGTTGAAGCTAATGCTACAAGAACAAATGATTCAAAGGAAGTAGCTACATTTTCTAAGACGGTGTTATTCTACCGATATATTATACCAAGTGCTATAATTAGTGAACTGGAAACACATTTTTGTAACTGCATGGTAGAGGGTTTGATGAGGAAATATGGAGTTCATCATAGACTGCCCAACTAATACTATCCTCAAGCCAACGGACAAGTTGAAGTCTCAAACAGAGAAATTAAAAATATCTTGGAAAAGACGATTGTCACCACAAGGAAAGACTGCAACATGAAACTTGATGATGCACTATGGGCTTACTAGACTACATACAAGACGCCAATTGAGATATCACCCTAAAGGCTTGTGTTTGGAAAATTGTGTCATCTACCAGTAGTATTGGAACACAATGCCTAATAGGTAGTTCAAAAGATAAACATGCAGTCATGCAAGTGTGAGGAACATCAGAAACTGCAATTGCAAGAGCTAGAAGAACTGCGTCTCGAGGCCTATGATGCAGCCATGTGGTACAAAGAGAAAGTGAAAATGTGGCATGACATGAATATTAAGAGGAAAGAGTTTAAAGTAGGTCAGTAGGTGCTACTGTTCCAAAAATCATGCCAGGGAAACTTAAGTCTACATACAAAGGCCCTTACATTATATGCGAGAAATCATGCCAAATGGAGAAATTAAAATTCAGAGGGTTGAAACTGATTCAGTCCCTTTTGTAGTATTTGGTCAGTGGCTAAAACCCTTCTTAAGGGCCGAAGAAGCATGTATGGTGGACAACATGCTATTATACATGTCTCTCTTAACCGATTGAGACCTGAGTAGAGCACATAATCGGAAAAAAGACAGCTAGAAGCACCGAGGAAACCCTTGTAAAAGTTTTGACTTTTGACTCAGTTAGTTTCATTTTATTTTGTTTACTTAGCTAATTTCTCTTTTAGGTTGTTGTGCATAATTTACTTCTATGTAAATAAAAGAATCGTAGTGGAGATTGAGTCTAACAAGACCAGAGGTGGATCAAATCGTGGAGAGAAGCAAGACCATGATTGTTGAGAAAAATAAGAAGATAGTTGGAAACACTAAGTATGGATGGGAATGGATAAATCCCACGCAAATGCATTTCTTAGGAGATAATTACCCTAGAAGACACCCCCGGTAATTTCTCAATTGACAAATGAGTGGATGAGATATATTTTATCTCTAAGCCCTAATCATGGAGAAATCAATGGATGTAGATGAAGAGACGTGAGATTAACGGCTAGAGAATCTTCTACAAAGGGAGATCATGAAAGTCACGCCTCAATTACCTCACGTCCCCTCCCATCCTGACAACTAGCAACACGCCTCAATCTTGAAAACTCTGCGGTATCAAGCCAACTAGCAACACTCGTCAGCCTCAATTACCTCACGTCCCATCCTATATAGTAAATATCAACCCCAAACGTCTCTTTACCCAAATAACCTATTGGAGTTGTATACAAGAAAGCATGCTTTAGAAGCTGCTTATGTATTATAACTGTAACAAACTACTATTCTCCGGCACTAGTGAAGAGATATTATTGTTGTATGGTTTGGCTAGTCGGCGTTGTCGATCCCATTGGGAATAGTATTCCACCCAATTTGAAGGTGTTTTGGGTGTTGGCGATGCTGCCACGCCTACTTATAAGAGTGGGAAACTAACTACTTAAGAAGAAATAACAAACTATTATTGCTTAGAAAAGCGAAAAGTAAACTCGTTCACGAAAATTCATTCATGCTCTAAAGACTTAACTAATAATCGATAGACAAACAAGTCTGTAGGCATAGTATCAGACGACTAAAAAGCATAACAAACTCAGGTGCCCAGGTGTTGTACTTTGCATAATAGGACAACTGAAAAGCTGAAAACAAACATCAGAAATTTCCCTTTTCGGGTAACTCTCATTCACAAGTTTTTCGGGTAACTCTCATTCAGAACTTGTGGTCCCCTATTATACCTACCACTAACTTGCCTGCTAAGACTGTATGTACTAAGCTATGGACCACTAAAGGTTCACCCTTCTCCTTCTCTTCCGAACCCTAATGTTCAGAGTTAGAAGTTACGGAGGCGCCAGATGATTTTCGGTGGGGTATGTCTTGCTTAGAAGATAAAATAAGTGGAACGACACTATCAAACTGCCTAACAGATACTAACTTACCTAATTAAGCTATTCAATACGCATGTTGGGAAAACAAACGGCTTGAAAAGCTGAAATGCAACATTAAACATACTTAGACAATAAACATAGAATATTAATTTACTCATGGAATATCAACACCAAGCTTTAGCAAAACAAGATCAACAACTAGCATTAAAAAGTACTTGGAAAACAAACATTCAAGTTCGGCTTACAACTTCTTCTAACCACAAACTAAAAACTAGACAACTAGAATTAAAATGTTTCAAGTGAACAATTCTGCACAAACGACGACAGTAGCTGGACTTCGGAATCTAGGCGGCTAAGTCCTGAAGCTTTCAAAACTGAGTAATGAGGTTGATTCTTTGGGATTTCAACTATTTCTGTCTACTTGCTCTCTCCATCTTTCTCTTCCCTTAGCTCCTAACACTTGTGATATAGCAACCAAACTCTCTTGCGCTGGTCCTCTCTTCTTACTTTATACTCGCCTTCTAGGGTTACATGCGGTACATGATCCTGTGTCCGCATCCCTATGGTCCTTATTGTGTGTCAGAGGCTTGCTTCCTCGGATGTGATCTTCTCTAAGCGTTCCCTTTTTGATCCTGCCTTTGACGGACATGTTGTCTGGCCAGCGTACTGGTCTTTTTGCTCGCAATTTCCCATTCTTCAACCACCACCACCATGTTTAACCTCATCTTCGTTGTCCATATTTCCTGCTCTTCCTGCGCTAAACTTACACCTTTTTGTGTAGATTAAATCAAGGTTTTTTCAATTTTTAACTGGTATTAATGATCGTAATCTGGCCTGATCAATAACATTGCTTTGACTTATCAAAAAGTATAGGTTTTTCGTAACCCAAGAATGCTAATATTTTAGGTAGTGTTAATAAATATCTAGCGGTGCTAGGATTGTTTTTGCATTGAATCGTGTCTTCGAGGACCATGTTGATAATATCTCTAAGAGGTGTTTCAGATATAAGAATTTATTATACGAAACTCTGCCAATTGGAACATATTTCAGTATAATAAATAATATTCTTGAACTACACCACTGTTGGTAAAAGATATTAATTAATTAAAGCCATCAACAATCTTAAATTAATTAATGGATGTAAGAATTTTAAATATGGGAAATAAATTAATTAAAAATGTAGCTCAAATTATTCGTAATTTGGATTTTGACGGCTATGTCAATATTAATTTCTATAGTGGTCTAAATTAGTATTCTATTGGGCTTGAATTGAATTGAGGCTCAATTTAATTACTAAAAGGCCAATAGGGAGGCCGAGTACGAATTTTAATGGATCCTTAGCCTAGGCCAGTATGTCAGTGTACACAGAAACACGCCAAAACATTTTAGATTTGACGTTATTTCAAAACAGGTTTCAAAAACCTAAGGTTTTGATTGGAAAAATATTAGTAAAATCGAAATGGAGTCGAAACAACGTTAAATGAAAATCAAGTAGAGCCACCACCTCAAGGGCGGGGCAATGGTGTCAACCACCAGGTCGCCAAACACCCTACGAATGCGAAGGTTACGGATTTTGATGGTGGTAGGTCGGAAAACAAAATCTAGGTTTTCTGTTTCGAGTTGGTCAACAGGCATGTTTGACGTACAATTGGGGTGAATCTGAATCGATCAACGACGGGACCAAGGCCAATGGCTAGCTTTGTCCGAGTTGAGTTGGAAATGCATAGCGGTGTGCTGGGGTTCGAGAAAACCCTAACCACGATGCAGAGTCTTTCTCGATCGGTTCCCGGTAATCCATGACGAATCTTCGGTCAACTCTAATGTTGTTGGACCCACCATTATCCTTGTTACGTACAGGACCGGTCTTCATCGTCCAATTTTGCGGAGTTCGAGAATCGGATCGATAATGTCGCGGCCACCTAGGTTTTGAATCAAGATTATTTAAACGGGGATTCAAACTCCGATTCTGAGTGACCGATGATAAATCACGTAGAGGGACCTTAGGGCTTTTAAAGCCCATGGTCAGGGCTTCCAGATCCAGTGGGTGGCCGGCGATGAATTTGTGTGTGGCCGGCGAATTTTCGGCTTAAAACCGGCGCCTTTCAATATATTCAAGAATGAATTTCTCCTGTCAATATTTCGATGGAGGAGGATAAATAGGACAGTGTGACCATAGGGTTTTTGAAGACCATGGCCCAAGCTCCAAAACCCGTTCGGTGACGATCGTGGAATCTTGACATAAATGGCAAATTTCTGGTGAGTAATGGGTGCCCTAATTCGCTCAAAGCATAAGACCTTTTCGGTGCAATTCACGATGGACGTGGACTTTTTTAGTGCAATTGACCACACCAACCGACCGCCCTCTTTAAGGAGAGTTGGCCTATGGTCGTTCATTGACCTATGGTCGTTCATTGTTCCTAATTTTGAGGAATTTTCGAAATTTCAAATTTTAATTCGATTTTTGTTAATTTTCCTATTTCTTTTTTATTATTTATCCAGTTTATATGTGTTTTAAGTGGATTAATTGCTCTTATATGCTTATGTGAATAATTATGCAAAACCATAATTTTGAAAAAGACTAAGCGAAAATTACGACTAAGTTTTATTTTAAAATAAATAAATAAGTGTCGTATATGGCTCCCTAAATCGGTCTATTTATAAAGTAATTTTTAAGTATTCACCGACCTACCCTCGTGGGAGCTAGATTCCCAAGAAATTACAAGTTAATATGAGTAAACTTCTAATCAATAGCTATAGAATTTTATTGGTGGTGTGCGACCTCCCTTATGAGGAGTATTAAAATAGAAATAAAATTCTTAGTGCTAAATTTATGTATTGGCTTAGGCACGATTTGGCAGCCATGCCACCTCAGTGGTCTCTGGTCAATCTATTATATCGTGGGTCCAATTTTTTTTGTTAGAGCATGGATCAGTATTTGACCACACTAATGGCGTACTTTGTTCAAATTTGATTGTTGTGAGACGCATTAATTGTTTTGTGGTTGTTTGCAATTTATGTATCACACATGTTATGTGATAATATGTTTATTTCTTCACTACCTGTCTTTTTACCCTAGTTGTTTTAATTACTCAAATTAATTTTTCTCGAGTATTATTTTGGAATGAGAAAATAATTAATTTGGATATTGTCCTGATCACCTTGAAAGAACCACCAGACAAGTTTTTCAAATCGTTATCAGAAAGAACATAATAGTGGATAAACTTATGCAAAGTCGAAACATAATTCAATTATATGTTTTACCTATTAATAGGTACAAGGTACAAGATTCATTAATTATGTCTACTTTAATAAAGCGAGTTCCGTTGGAAACAAGACGATTTAGCAATAGGCGCTATTATTTGGGGCAATGCTATAACAATAGCAGTTGTTGCAGTGGGAGTCTTGCAAGTAATAATAATTAGTTTAGGGATTTGTTTTATATGCCTATTTAGTAAGAATGTAAGTTGAGTTTCTAAATTAGTAATAAATGGATAAATTGTTTCTTTTGATAATCTAATGGTTATCAAGAAAAATAACATGATTATCTATTTTGCATATTAGTTACAATCCCAACACCATAAATTATGCACAACTTTATCCAACAAATAATTATAACTTGCTAAATCAATTGTAAAAGAGAAGTCTCTAAGTTCCATGAATGAAACATATGTTTTGGCATCTAATGATTGGTGACCTTAATTGATCCAAAAGTTGGCAGACCACTGTCCACAGTAGGATCTATTTGTAGAACATTTTTCCTGTAACACCCCTTACTCGATTACTGAATAACCGAATAAGTGGTGTCACGACCAGACAAACTATATATATTTTCTGAATATATTCATGTTATTATTAAGTCAACCAGTCAACGAAATTCAGATATTTATATTTAAAATTTAAAACTGATAATACCGTTAAAAACAAACGGTAAATATATAAATGTGCAAAATATGCACAACTATTTAATCACGACTAATATATGTATACATCAAAAATCATGACATGCCACATGATCTAATATATTCAATTATTTACCCAAAAATAACAGTGACTTGACGGGGTCGCAGCTGCTGCACTGACGAGAACCTAATCTGCAAAATATAGTCTGTAGTGGGGTGAGCTCACTAGCTCAATAGTATATTAAATGTTAGATCTAAATTTCCGAAATTAAATAAACACTATGCAACCTATAGACATAATTATAATAAAATCTTTTATCAGTCATAACGGTAATTATTACCTCGTATCAAACATATATAACTTTTCCAGTAGAAAGTCACAATTTTATTAGAACTGAATAACAGAAAACCACATGCAGTTTTTCAGGATTTTCAGTTATAACAGATAATTTACGGTAGCATGTTTATCAGAACACACATAAACACATATAGCCCCAAAACGTGCTGAGTATGACACGGGTACACGGACCAAATCAAATACGGATACAATCGTGGTTCTTGCCCTTGTAAGGACACCACCCAGAACACCTAAAAAGGCGTAACAGAACACCCAGTGAGGGCGTAACAGAACACCCAGTGAGGGTGTAACAGAACACCCGATAAAGGCGTATATCAAATATCAGATGATCTTCGCTTCGGTTATCCAGAAGACGAGTGATCGAATATGCAGTACTGTTGTCCTATGGCATTCCAGCTATACCCAATGAGACACTCAAGCACGGGGCAATAACATATATGTCATTCTTTTTAGATATTTCCTATATCAACTCATAATTTAATAATCACAATCAAATAGTAAGTTCACGTTATCACATAATACTCAATTTCTAATGACATAAAGCGTATATTCATATCACTAGTCATAATTTAATAATTTATTATATATATGCAATAGCATGAATTTAATTCAAGAAATAAAGGCCTAACATCTAATACATTACCTCGTATAGCAAAATGTCCTGATCGAATAGTTCGTCCTAGTCTTGGACCTTATCTTTTCCCCGGCTGCTGCTCGAGGCACGATCACCTTGAATAAAAATATTATATCAATCAAAAATCTTATATTATTTAATAAAACACCACTTAGCATTTTATAATCAATTATTATTTTTAATTCGGTTTATTTATTTTATCATTCATCTATGTACTTATTTTACATCCAAGTTATTATTTATTCTTTTAGCAGAAACAATATTTAAATTTAACCCATTAGCTTAATCTAACCCAATTGTTTTGTCAAACATAAGCCCATATCTTATTATATATATAACTTTTTATTTCCTACCCTCACAAGTTCGATTATGCTTCTACTATGGTCCAAAGTTCATGTTTTTAATTTTTAATCAACTCAACAACTTTAATTTAGATAATAATAGTTCAACCAAGCAATTAACAAAACTTCTAAGTTTCCATTCCAAGAACACTCTACTACTTCACTACCTTAATCTAAGATTCATATCTTATTTTATGCAAAAGTATAATAGCTTTCAACATCAAACTATATTAATTAGACCAATCTGTAGCAAACCACCTTTTGAAATCTAAAATATTAGCAAAAAGGAAATTAACACAGAATGCATATATATGTATACTGTGTGTGTATGCGCCGAATATAGGATGCAGGGACGATGAAATTGAAGTGGGAAGAAGAAGCAGATACCGGTGGTGATGGTGGAAAAGATCGGCGGCACACGACGGCGTTTTTCGGTAGAGAGAGAGTAGGACCAATGAGTAATGTACTGTGTAGAGAGACAGCCGAGAGGAAAAGAGAAATGGTGAGGTGTTGGTGCTCAGCGGCTAGGCGATCGAGCAGTGGTGAGGCGGTGTGTACGGTGGTGCTGGGCGGCAAAAATTGAGGAAGAAACCAAGAAAAACAAAGAAAGGAAAAGAGAGAAAATGCAGGTGTGTGTATCACCCGAAAGAGAATGACAGAGTGAGGAGATGGAAATAAAAAGTCCCTAATCTATTTTATTTTTTTCCAATTAGCTTAGTCAACCTTAGGGGTGAGCAAAATATTCGAAATCCGAATATCCGATCTGAACCAAATAAAAATTTAAAATTTGGTTCAGATTTTTCGGATTTTCGATTAGATTCGGATTACATTTTTGGCAAATTTCGGATTTTCGGATCGGATCGGATCGGATATATTAAAAACCGAATAAATCCGA
>JAYDZE010364256.1:6170-36387 GCA_034509125.1 Monilaria moniliformis
CCGTCCCCCCCCCCCCCCCCCCCGCTCCCGTCATGTAAGCGGAACTTCAGCTGCTATGTAATGGGTGCCGCCCATTCATTTAGTATGTCTTGTTTTGGAAATTGATATGGCCTGTTTAATGATTTTTTATTTTGTAATTTATCTCTGACTTGTTTTCTTTTGTTGATTAATTTTTGCAATTTTACCTGTTTTGCAGGTAAAGATTGATTTTTGACATTGTAAAGAACTATTGAAGCTAGGTAATTGACCATATATATGTTTGAAGGATCACTTATTTGCTTATGATTCATATACAATGGTTGTCTGGTATAATTACTGTTATTTCTGGTAAAATTATATTAAAGTTAATGATGAACCATTTTTTTACGTTTGACGGATTACTTATATCATCTTTTTTTATCATCTTTCTCGATTCAGTTGCAGATTTGTTGTCTGGTTTAATTAGTGGTGTTAGTCAGATTCTTCAATGGCTCTACATGCAATGGAGCCAATTCACCCCAAATTGCGGCTGCAAGTTCTCTTTTTGCCTGCTTATGAGAGATGTTTGATAAGGTTGCCTTCTTATTGCCGAGCTTCTCTGACACGGCAAAGCAGTCGGTGCTGCATTATTGATTCCCCCAATACGAGGCATGCAAAGAAATTCACTAGGCCATTGCTGATGGTACCTTTTGAACTCTAGTTTATTCCTTGGTGCTGATGATAATATTTAAAGTTCAATTCTTTCTTAATCATGTGTGTACATGTATATGGCTTATATAGATTGTCAAATATGAAGCAGGGTATTAGCAAAAGAGGCAGTCGAGTAAATGTTTCCAAAGTGGAGGAACTGCTACAGATGGGTGATGGGGATGGAGATGATGATGAAGAAGAATCGGGAGGGAAGGATGGAGATAAGGATTCATTTATTATGGATGAAGATGAGAGAAAGGAGTGGAGGCAGAAGATAAGAGAAGTCATGAGTAGAATTCCTGATGATGCTGATGAGGAGATTGATATGCTAGAGAAGAGGAAAAGGATGCAGAAGCTTCTAGCAGAATACCCTCTCGTCGTTGAGGAGGAGGATCCAGATTGGCCTGAGGATGCCGATGGCTGGGGTTTCAGCTTGGGTCAATTCTTTAACAAGATCAGCATAAAAAATGTCAAAAA
Organism: Monilaria moniliformis; assembly: GCA_034509125.1. Lineage (NCBI taxonomy): Eukaryota > Viridiplantae > Streptophyta > Magnoliopsida > Caryophyllales > Aizoaceae > Monilaria > Monilaria moniliformis. The sequence continues at coordinate 7,317 of JAYDZE010364256.1, forward strand.
GGATGACGACGAGAATTATGACAGTGAAAATGAAATAGTATGGAAGGATGATGATTATATTCGTCCGATCAAAGACATAACAACTGCAGAGTGGGAAGAGGCTATCTATAAAGACATCAGCCCACTAGTTGTTCTTGTTCATAACCGTTACAAAAGGTACTTTTTGAGTTCCAATTATTTACATGAACCGAAGTCTTCACCAATACTTAGGTAACATTTGTGGTGTATGTGCTATGAGAATCCTGAGACCCCTTTTGCTTTTGTTCTTTCTTAAGGGCTTCAAATCAGTCGCACTTAATAGTATTAGCTTGTGCTTATATGAGTTAGATTAACTAAAATTAGATTCTTGTGATTGTCTGTTCTTTGAAGCACATTTTTTTGTTTCAATATTATGTGCTCATAGAAAGTGTTTAAATATATATTCAGACCTAAGGAAAATGAAAAGATCCGGAAGGAAATAGAGAAAGCTGTGCAGATCATATGGGACTGCAGGCTACCATCACCACGAGTAAGCAGACTTAATTCTTTAGTGTGTGTGTGTGCATATATATATATATGTGTGTGTGTGTATTAATATTGAATTTGATACATTGCTCATGGGCACTGGTTGACAGTGTGTTGCGGTAGATGCTAACACAGAGTTTGATTTGGTCTCTGCTCTGCAAGTATCTATTTTCCCAGAAATCATTTTCACTAAAGCAGGAAAAATTTTATACCGTGAGAAAGGTACATATACATATTGTACTTGAGATGCTTATACCTTGCTAAATGCTAACCATTTTTCATTATTCGATTTTCAGCAATCCGAACAGCTGATGAGTTGTCAAAGATAATGGCTTTCTTTTACTTCGGAGCAGCCAAGCCCCCATGTCTAAGCGGGACAAAGAACATGGAAGAAGTGATTCCTACAGTTGAAATCAGAAGTCAACATCTGTAGAAAGCGTCATGTAGAATATAATTGCACTCTTCGATGTATGCCGGCTCCATCTGACCAGTCAATGGAAATCTTACTTCCTTGAAGTCTGCAAACTGGGGTTTGTGAAGATTATCCAAATGACAAATGGGAACCCAAATGAGCTGGGATGCCGGTTTCTTTGTGGCTGCTAGTTCATGTATGTATAATGTCATTAGTAGGAGACTCTTATCCCTGCGTATGTGATAGGTCGTGGTTGTCTCGGGCATGAGTTTAATGCAGCGCATGCCTACAGGCTTGGTTAAACTCAGGGTCAGGGTGCACCATCCCGTTTGTAACTAGGTCTATAGGTTGCTTTCTTGCACAAAGACATTGCTTAGTTATTTCTTTGTTAGTATTAAAAGCTTTGCTTCCCACCTAGAATTAGCTGATTGAAATGTAATTTTGAATTTACATAATATGAAAAGGTGATGCTGTTATCCATCCCTCGAATTTATTTTGTTGAACCAAGTAGTAAAATCTCATCACTACACATTCAGCAACCAGGTCATTACAGATATCCACTAATTGCCCTCAATTCGTGCTTGAGTGGCGATTGCACTGCACGAATCAATTACTCACTGTACTTTCCACAGCAGCTGAAAGCCTTATGGTGATGGAAGCGGAAGGCAAACAGCTGAAACGGGTTAGGGTCATCAAATTCACAATTAGCAACTCCTAAGGTACGTTTCTCTGTCTTCCCCTCAAAAACCGTAAGGCATTTTCCTGTACTATGACAAACCCAGAATCTGATTTCGCGGTGGAGTGACCGGTTTCCAGTCTGCTTCTGATAAATTACTCAGCTTCTTTAATGCTCGTAGTTTCACTCTGCTGTGCTTGTCTACTGAAAGATAGCTCTCATCGGAGCATTTATCCATGTAGTTCCTGATCTGATCTTCCATGAATAGAAATTATATGAGTATCAGAGTGTGCATAATAAATATATAGATGCTATGCTTTGTATATGCATGTTGTTGTACCTTTTATGCTGGGTTCGTACTTGACATAGTCAGACTGCAACATGCCAGCAATTAGGGAGTCGTCAAAAGCAGTCATGTGAGGATATGCATCACTAGGAGGGCACTTATCAGTATCACATGCTTTACACTGGCTGCAAAGAAGACTGCACAGCATCAGCCACAACGGATGCTTGAACGACAGCTAGGACTATAGCTAGAGAAACGAAGAAGCTTCCCATAACCTCATTTTATCTGAAACTGGGCTTTTTCTTGTTGTTCTGAAGTCATATACTTCATATATGCTGCTCCTCTGATTCTTGTTTTCACCAACTTATGCTCTGCCTTTGTGGCGACGTGGCGAACATTTTTATTTGGAAATCAGCATGATAGGCATCCCATGTGTCGAGATCAACAGCTAAGTGCTAAGATTTGTTGTTGGCAGCTTGTTTTTATTCATTACATTGAAACTAACTACATTTAAGAATAATCAAAATTTGTTTTGTTGCATTCGGCTTCAATAAATATTTGTTTTATGCTTTAATCTCTGTCAGACTTATATTATGTCTTGTTCTTATACCACCTTGGATCTTTCTTCTTCTTAAATTCTCCAGCCTTCCTGTATTGAGAGCGAGCAATCTGAACGAGGATTCAACTTAGAAGGTGCTGGTGAGATTCAAATTAACATCTTTGAGTCACCAACTTATCCATCTCACAGAATAGAAACCCTAGCATTTCTACTATACAAGTTCAAAATTTCCAACATACCCAGAGAAAAAAAGAAAAAAAAAAAAGAGTAAAAAACACATATTCTTGAAACTTGCTTTTGCAAGGACTTTCGTCGTTCATTTCCAAGGACAAGCTTCGTAATATTTACATGCACACATATATATGTATATATATCTCCAGGATTCCGAAGAAGATAAAAAAAGAACTCCAAATGAAAGATGAAAAAAAAGATTAACATAAAAAGAAATTCATGGACCAGTTATGCATGACAGTATCCTGTGGCTCCTAAACCTCACAATTTGCTTCTTAGGAGGAGGAGTGCCGCCCTCCAACGCAAAACCTCCTGCACTGGGGCGGCCGTCGATCACCACCGAGCTGCAGCGCCGGTGGTGAGCCCCACGGCGGCCCAACTGCATATCCTCGAGGCCGGGCGTGGTGGACCCTCTTCTGCGGATATATTCACGATCACGATCATTGACTTCCATGTAGAAGTCGGCGATATTGTAGGGCTGCGCCGCCGCACCAGAAGAGAGGCATTCGTATTTCCGGCGAGTCTGGCTCTTCTTCAATGACTTGTAAACCAATGGAATCAATCCTTCCATTTTCTGCTGCTGACTTTTTTTTTGCAGGTTTTTTTGCTTTTTCTTCCTTTTTGGGTAGCAAGTAAGATTATTTGAAGAATTTGGTGGTTTAAATTATATGGGTTTGGTGGGAGTTTGATTATGATTGTGTTTTTGCTATTTTTTGCATACTTTTTATATTAGTGTATAAGAGTTGGAAGCACACCACACGTAATCTTTTGCTTGACTTGAATAAAAATACAACATATGTAGAAAAAACTTAAAGAGTGGTTTTTTAATTTAATTTGATACTTTGAAGAAATATACCTAATATATTTTTCTTCAATGATGGATTCTTTATTATATGATAGGTTTGTTGTTTATGGGTGTGCATTGATAACATTGACACTTAATCCACGTGTAGATGAGGGCAGTGGCGGACGCAGAAAAAAATGTTGGTAAAGGCTAAAATTCCTCCAACTTCCGACTTTTCAGTCTTCGAGACATTGGCTCAATACTAAAAACAACTTTCGATAATTTTCACAAATTAAAATAAAAATAAAAAATGGTAGGGGCTTAATCCCCTCCACATTCCTTGCTGGGTCCGCCCATAGATGAGGGTGAAGGGATATAATTATGGTTTGAATATATAGATATTTGCACAAATATAATAGACATTGTCATTTTTGTTAAGGATGGTTGTCACATTTATGTGTTCATACACGAAATTTTATCTATAGTTTAAGCAAATCCAATAGTATAGTGTAGGTTTAGCTAAATTGATTTGCACTTCGATCGAATTGCAACATAATTAACTAGGGGTATATATATATATATATTTCAAATGGCAATTAAGTAGATGAATGATGGAGGCACTATTTCAAGCAAAAGATAAAATTATCATACACGTAAAATGACACGTACTATCACTTAATGTTTATCTTAAGATAGTAATATATATTTAAGTAGCATCAACTATCATCTGGACACCCCTCAAAGTCTCAAACAAAAAATTAACTATCAATAGCAATTAACAAGTAATAAAGTGATTAATTTTTCTTTGGCCTCACACACTAAAATATGTACGAATTTCCAAAAAAAATTAAGGGGAGAGAGAGAAAAAAGGAATAACTTTCGCATTAGTTTCCAGCATTTATCATGCCAAACAAGATCAAGTTTTTCCAACTTATTTATTTATACATTCTATTAATGTTAATGATGTTAACAAATCTTCCCGTCATTGTCAAGAAACAACTTTCCTTCTTTCTCATCTATTAATTCTAATATTTTTTTTTTTCGGTTTCTTTTAATTATTTCATGCAACGGCAAATAGATAAAAAAAATTTAGTTATTTGATTGTGAAGATATATGGTGTATGTATTTTTCTTACTATATAAGTGCAATAACATGTATTGAATTTCATGAGAAGCAAAAATTTCATTTTTTGGAATGTAGTTAATTTTACATGTGAATGTATTGGCTTGAAACATTGGTGTAGTGTTTTAGTTTTCAAGATAAAAAAGTTGTTTTAAGTTAACCCTATCACACATATAACGTACATAATGAGATTTGAACTCAGGTGCATCCATCGTAGATTTGAACCCTACCATTCTTCTTATCATGTGAACGTAAGAATCATTTTCAGTCATTGGACTGAGAAGATTTATGTGGATGCATTTCCTTGATGGATGAATGCAGATGTGGATGCATTTCCTTGATGGATGAATGCAGGTCATGGCTTCGAATCCTAGAGTCTAGAGACAACAACATTTTTATATGTTTTCAGTGTAGTTAAGTTAATAGAGAATACAATATCTTTATACGTTCAATTCAATATTATTATCACGTCCGCATCATAAGAGATGTTTTTATCATAACCAACACCCATATATATATATGTGTGTGTGTGTGTATGTGATAAGAAAGTGAAAAAAGATTATCTTTGGGCGATGGAACTCCTACTATATAGATTGTGTTTTAATAGTAGTTAAAGTCCTGATTTTTTTGGTATTTTTACTCTAATTAATAGATTAAAGGTTCGAAACACCATAAATGGAAAATAAAAAACCATCACAAGAGTTTAGATCCCGCTAAGCAACAAAATAAATTATTTTGCTACTCAAGAAAAGGACAAGGTTTTAATTAAATTCTCTCAGATTCTTAAAACTCCATGTCTCCAGCCTAATGTCCTTTCATTTAATTTTCTAATATATATGTATACAAAATTTATTGAAGAGGAAACCATCTGAAAACATGTTCCTAGCTACCACTATTATCATCTAATAAATAATTAATGAAGTGTTGATTTCTCGATTCCATTTATCCTATGTTAATGTGCACGCATCTTGCTACAGATGAATCCATCCAAACCTCAATAATTTAGTGCTCGACTTCAAAATTATTAATTATTGTTTAAGTAGAAAAATTCTTGAATCTGTAAAACCAAATATAACATTTTGAAAAATCCGAAGCAACGTTGGAGGGGCGGCCGTCTCTATGACTTATGATAGTAAAATCATAGTTTGCATATTATTACACAGTAAGGAAATTAATATTTTCTTCGTTCATAAAAGTGTGTTGCGGAAGGAAGGATACATATGTTAAGAAATGAAGTGTTAAATATATTTTGAGTGAAAAAATGATCCCATTATGTATGAGTGAATATAGTGGAATTATGTATTAAAATGAAAGGACCACACTCTTCATGAACGGACATAAATAATAATAATAATAATAATAATAATAATAATAATAAAATTAATTTATTCGTGATGATGCTTTAACCCAACCAAAATCATACTAAGCAAGGGATATAAGATGATTAGAAAAATTGTGTGCGGCTCTGGCTCACCATGCGAGCATATCCCAATATCTAGAGAACGGCCATATAGATAAGTGACAATTTTTTGTATCAACATGTCATATAAACAAAAGTGATAGTTATTTTGAAAAAAAGTCAAAGTTACTTCGAATAAAAGTGACAGTGAAAGTTCTTATAAATAAAGTTGAAAATCACTTTGAATAAAAGTGACAGTTGTTATGAATAAAAAATGATAATTTGAATGAATAAAAGTTCAGTTATTCAAAAAAAAAAAACAAATATTCTTACTATTAATAAAATATGACAATTGTTTTCCTTTGTATTTTTTAATCTTTTACCTAGAAGACATGGTTTTAGCAAAAGTTATTATTATTCTTAATAAAAATAATTATTTTTATATAAATAAAAGTGACTATTCTTACGAATTAAAATAAATAGGTTGCAAGATTTGTGCGAGCATAGTTGGAAGATTTGGGCACGCAGTATGCGCGTCGGATGAAGATTCAATATCTCATTACTGGTATTCCATTTACCATGTCCCACCTCTAACTTAATTATTTAATAATATTTAGTACAAAAATAAAATTTATTATAATATAATATCTTATAAGTGATATTTATTTGAAAATTTTGGAAATTTTTAAAGAAATATACTCTATTTTTTGAATTTACCAACTCCAATAATCAACTTTTATCTAATAGAAGTGACTATAAATTTTAAAAAATTATTATAAAATGAAATTTAACTAAAATATATAAAATGAAAATTAAAAAAAATATAAACGAATAAGTGATAAAATGGAACATAAAAGTTGGACCACTGAATCGTTCGCGTCAGGAGGCTAAGAATAATTGATAAACTAAAATTTTCCAAGAGACATAATTGACCAATTCGGATTGTGTGAATATAGATTAATATTTCTTATGCTAATCTCTTTCTTCTAATGATTCAATGTTATCTTCTCCATGAATGGGGTTTATTCTGTGTGCTGAGCTGAGCCATGTTGGAAGAATAATTCTTCTGTGATCGTCATTTTAAATTAGAATTTACTAATTCAGACTATGCCTATCTAAGATGGAAACTCATAAGAGTATATTATATTATAATACTTTGATAGCTATGTTTGAGCTGTTGCTTGACATTATCCAAACTCGTCAAACAATTTTGGATTTGCTTTTATTGAGAATCAGAAACAAAAAAATAAAAATAAAAAATAAATAAATAAAACATTGTACATTTATTAAAAAAAAAACTGACTATTTTCTTCAGGTCCTGTCATTTTTTTTAAAAAAAAACTCAATTTCTACACTTTTTCCCTTGCTTCTTTTACTTTGTTTTTTCCTGATAAAGGGTTAAATTCAATACACTAATACAAGAACAAAAATATGTAGATTTAAAAGCAAAAATAAAAAATGTAAAAGGAAAAGGAAAAGGAAAAGGTGTTAAATCTACAAATTTTCCAAAATAATTCACGAAACCAAACTATATCAGGAGTTTGAGATTTGATTTTCGACAAGTCATTTTTCATGTAACTGGAGTTGGTGATGGGAGCTTGTGCATATTGATTCGCCACAAATGAAGATTCAACAGATGTATTTCAAGATCATTTGCATCTCAAAGAAGAAATGAACTGGACAGGGCGACTGCTCCAACAAGTTCAAGCATAATATACCCTTCCTCAACGAGCACATAGCTCATTATCAGCAACTATTGCTACATAATTGCTAATAAATGTTGGATTTACAGTTCAACAGATGGAAGCAAGTTAAACGTTGGTAAAATGAAGGCGATGATACCTTAAAGCTGCAGTTCCATCTTTCAAGTCGAAAGTTAAACGAAGTGAGAACTTTGCAGTGCGTTGAACTGACTTAGAGGGATCTAGTAGCAAGTCAGTGTGCTGATTATCGAGGACTGTCTATTGAGGTTTCGTTCATCAGCATCGCGTCTAGCTGCAGTTCACTCCCTTAAAGAACATGTTGGATTTAGTAGAGTTGATGTCAATTCGCTTTTGGCTCGTGTCCTGTTATAGAAACAATACAAAGTACTTAATCCGATAAGAAAATGTGTTTTCCTGTTAATATAAAACATTTCCCAACAAATCACACTCTAACTCACAACAACTAAAAAGCCAAAGATATCCAAACAGTGCTAGCTTCCAGATTAGACATGAAGATTTTCTTTGACACCAAAGAGTAGAACAGCAAATCAAGAGGGTACCAAAGTTTTTAAAAAGGTCTGATTCTGAGATCAGATAACGGATCTTTGGGTTGAGGTCTGGCCTCTGCGGTCAAGGGTTAATATAAAGTGTGCAATTTATGCATTAGCTCAGGTCGAGTAGTCCAATAGAGGGAATGGAAATGAATAGATTATCAAGACTAGAGAAATCCTGCGACATCCATTGAGAGTGGGAAATATTGGGAAATTTATGATTGTGATCATCTTGTCCCTTCTATTCTCTTGCTCTCTTCTAGCAAGCTCTTGTTTCTCTCAAAACAGTGCAAGTAAAACAGTGCAAGTACACTGCAGTCGTTTTTTCTAGTTCCACCTTGAGACAAGGAGTATAACACCTCTATAGTATAAAACAACTCAATGCCAAGAGGATTGTTCTCAGAGAAGCACAAGAGATTGCTTGAAGAGAGCAAGACAGTATCTTGACCAGGTCGACACAACCAAGACGGATTCAAATCTGAGACACCATAAGTTTACAAAATGGTGATGATTATTGCAATTCACACCCATAACTTTTCATTTCAATGAATATGTTAGTATTTTTTTATTATTTTAACATAAGCGACATATATCTATTTCATTGCATGAGTATCTCCAAACAATTCATTAAAAAATTTGTGATGCTTTTGCAAAAACAGTTTAAGGCTCAGACATGAATATTGTAATCTGTAGTGAAAATTCATAATCAGGTCTCTTACAGGGTTAAATTAAGAAAGAGTAAGAATTAACTTACTCGGTTGTCACTACTTGACCTGACTCTCCTGGATATTTGCCCAATCCGAATCACAGGAGACAGCCAAGTCACCCCCATTGGTGCATATCGACTCAGCACATGCGTCTTGTCTATCTCTAGTTGCTTTTCCCTTAGGCGCTGCAGAAATGCAAGGTTCGTACTCAAGAAGAATGGGTGATACATCATTATCCATCCACGGATCTTTCTCTTTATGTTCATTTTCTTCTTCTCTTTCTGAATGAGACGACCGGTATGGCTTGAGCTGCTGATTAGAAGCATCGATCTCTTCATCGGACAGACATGGGCAGCAATCAAATTCATCACGTTTGAGAATGCTGCAGTCTAGTCCATCTCTCCATGATATCCTTACCTGGGACAGTGTTAGGTTCTCTAATGTGGAACTCGATTCCCATGAACACACATTTTTCTCGAGCTGAACAGAAACAGCAGAACGAGAAGATGAATCCAACCCTGCATGCAGGAATTTCTCGCAACTAGATAACAAGCTCACTGCATCTAGAGTTTCTGTTATTGAATCAAGCTCAAACTGAACAAAACTTGTCCGATCTGCCTCCACATTCGACCTTCTAATACACTCATACGAGCTACACTCAGAGTTCGGTGTCTGAATGAGATTTCCACTACTCAAAGAACCTAAAGAGACTGCTGAACTATTCCCCTCTACTAAACTGACTCTATTACCGTTAGAAACTGAACTGGGAGTAGCAGCTAACAAAAGATCACAAATTTTATTGCCAGAATTTTCCAAGAAACACTGAACCTTAGAATTTTCTTGACGAGAAAGCTTAAAAATCTCACTTTTCCTCCGATTTGCTGCATAATCTACACTACCACTGCCTCTAAAGTCACTGTCTTCACATCCTAACTCCCATACATTTGCACATAATGTGGAAGGCGAAGACAATAAATCAAGAGCAAGAGAATCATTACCACAACTCATTTCACACTCTTCTAGCTTATTATCCGAATCACGTCCCTGGTCCTCGCCCCCCTCATTGCACGGAGACAACAGCCAGCGCACCGAAGCCTCACTAGGCAAAGGAATCAAAGAATCCTGAAAATCATCAACCACATTCTCATCATTCTGTTCATCATCAAAGAGATTAACCTTCTCACAACCTCCTCGCAAACTCCCTCTTCGCCTGCACTTCCTTTTATCAGTGATCCCAGATAGAAGGTGGCCTGCACCGTAACAAATCGGAGTTGCAGCTGATTTCGTAACCAACATTTTAGATTGGATTTCAGGAGACAGTGAGACCTCCACTGGAGGCGTAGTAGCGCTGCCGTTGCCACCATTAGCAGTTCTCGAACTCGACTCCTCCGCGGCAATTCGTCGAACACTTGAGCTCCCCACTGGAGTTGAACTCATGAATGGTGGCTCACTCGATCCATTTTCTCGAGATCTCCTCAACTTCTTTCCCTCTAATTCTTCAGAACCTTTCTTCAAAACCTTCACTGGATTCCCCCGACCGCCAGAAAGCTTGGACGTTTGAGCAGTTTTAGACATGGGATTTGTCTTAGATTTACCATTTCCCCTCCCGTCAACACACAACTGCTGCTTCTTCTTCGGTTTCTCGGAAAAGGGTTTCCTGGGCAACTCATTCTCTTTGGATCTGAACGACTTCACAGAGAAATTGCTTCCTACTTTGGGCAAAGATCTGGGCTTTCTCTCCACACGAGCCCTCGAAGAAGAGGAAGGCAATGAAGCACCAGACGATGAGTTTGAAGAAAGTAAAAATCTCAAACAACCATTTCGAGCTTCAGCTGAAGCAGGAGCAGCAGCAGAAGATGAGTTTGAGGTAATTCTAGTGTTGGATTTGTGAAAATGAAGGGCGTTGAGATTTTGAAGCGGGCTCTTCTCGAGTTGTTTTTCGCTCTTCTTATGCTTCAAGCTCAACCCTTTTTTCTGGGCCTCCATTATCAGACATAGCAAAGTTATTGGTGTCTGCAAATTTTGATTCAAAGTTCAAACTATAAGCTTCACTTCTTTTTGTTCTTTTCTTAGTGACCGTTAGGCTCACAACACTACAAATTATAAAAGGTTTGTTGACTCTGCTTTACTCCAATTATTTGCGACTTACTTATAATAGAGTCAATTAATAATTAATTGCACTAATTGATTAGAGCTGGACTAGTAAAAAGAAAAGTTGGATTATAGTGAATTATTATATTTTTTGTAATAATTCCATGACATTTACGGGATATTTATTTTTAAAGATTAATTTGGATAGATAAAAATACTATCAGTTAATATTATATTTATTTTGAAGGATTAGAGTTTTAGTCTATTTCAATGCCCGTAATAACTATCATTTTAGTTAATTTTGCTTCATTTTTATCCTTTAAAATTGAATAAATTCTAGTAATAAAAATAAAATTAGTCAATCCTCCATCTTATTAATCATAAAAATAAACACCCTTTTATTATTTGCATTTATTGAGACAAAGTATTTGGTGGTATTTATATATAGCCAAGAACATAAATTATATAATTTGTTTACCCTATTTCATAAAAGTAGGAATTTCATGAGATGGGACAAATTATCCTAATATATGTTGCTAAGCATCAAATTATTATTTCATGTAATTAAAAACTATATTAAATTGCAATCGTGTATAATCGTATACCGAAGAACATACCTTATTTATATATATAAAAAAAATATTTTTGTCAAATTTTCGAACGAATACACGATTTGTGATGCAAATTTATCGCTGTTTTGAGCAACCATGCACAATTATCGTCTTCAAGCAACGATTTTGGGTGATTTTATATTTATTTGAACTGTATTATTTGTGTTTGTTGATATATTTACAATCGAATGGTAGGTAAAAGTTGATTTTTTTATTTAATAAAAGGTAAGAATAAAAGCCAATGATAGGTAAAATTTAATAGCATTTGGAAAAAAAAGAGCTATTAGTTGGAGTTTGTTGTTTCGGCCGAAAAGTAGTAAATTTTGAAAAATCTGACTTCGTAAGTAATGATTTTGTACCTTTTATTGGAGTATACGCAGTGCAACCGCAAATTTGGCTGCATTGCGGGGGCCAGGGGCGTGTGGCGGTCGCGATTGCAGCTGAACGCCAGACGAATGGCTGCCACGTCGGGATGGATGGGTTTGCATTGTGGCGTGTTGCGGCGACCGCAATATTTATTAAAAAAACAAATTTAATTAAAATTTTAAGTTAATTTCAAACTTTGAAAAATTGTAATTGGCTGGTCAAAATATTTGACCATGCAGTGGAGACATCATAATTGAGGTGGTACTAAAGTCCCACAAAGAGAGGCAAAAGTACTTATGACAGTGTTGTTGCTGTTGTTTCGCCACTTCTGAGGTTTTGTCTTCCAAGAAGGTACGTGCATCGAGAGCGTGAAACTGTCGCTCAACGTCTCGTCGATGATTATTTATCCGGCGAGCCATGACGGGGTCCAACTGTGTTTAGTCGCTGGTTTTGTATGCGCAGATCGTTGTTCTTGCGCACTGCTACAATGTTGGCAAGATGTGATGAATATTTTTAGCAGTGCCCCGATAGTATTGGACGTGATGGATTATCGTCGCTGTAGAAGTGCACAATGGCGATTTGGTAGCTCGTGTATAGTGGGGCTACAGACTAATTCGACGAGTATCTCCATGTCACCTACACAACGTGGTGGGAGTGCGTCAAACAATTTTGTCATAAGGTCGTCGAAGCCTTCTGCAACACATTTAAGAAGGTTGACGGTGCAAGATGCCCAATCATTAATGGATATGTACGAGAGGCGTAACATTTTTCCTAGTATGCTAGCCAGCATAGGCTGTATGCATTGGGAATGGAATAATTGTCATGTGGCATAGACATATGCCTATACCAGCGGATACGAGGGCATACATCCGACAATCATCCTCGAAGTAGTGGCTGACCAACGCTTATGAATCTGGCATGCATTATTTGGCGTGGTCGGGTCGAACAATGACATCAATGTTTTGAACCAATCACCTATTTTCAACAATTTCTGCGTTGGCAGGGCACCGACTATCGAATTCACCGGCATCTATCCAAAGTGGCCAATGTTCGTGAAAACGATTATGTGTCCGATTGACCCAAAGAGAGTATTGTTTTCTTGAAGGCAGGAGGCGGCGGGAAATGACGTTGATCGCGTTTTCTACTTACTCTAAGCACATTGGGCGATCGTTAAATGTACGTCATGTATGTTACCAATCATGCATCGCCAACGTCATGTATGGATGTATTATCTTGCATAATATTACAATTGAGGATGAAGGAGAAAACACAACTAGTTAGGCTGATGATGAAGCTGGATTTAGCTCGGCAATCGTCTGTGACAATCGATCTCAATGTGCACCGCCTCAATTCCGACAATTTCTAAGTCGATGGGCTTCTCTTCATGAATAACGAGCTTTCGGCCGACTCCAACAAGATCTTATTAAATAAATTTGGACACGCTCTAACTGATTTGGACTATAAAGTTTATTTTATTATTAATTATATATGTTTAGAAATTTAAATTATGTAATTTTTGATATTAGTTAAAGTAATTTTAGAAATTTTAATTAAGTAATTTTAAATTTTTAGTTATATATTTAGATTATACAAATATCACAATTAAAATAAATATATGAAATTGGAGAATAATAAAAAAATGATGAAATGAAAAAATTAAGTTGTAGCTAAATTTGAGGCTGAAATTTTATTGCTAGGTTGTTGGTGTTATGGCAGAAAAGGAAATGCTGACGTAGCAATTAGAAATTGAATTATGATTGAATTTTTTTAAACTAAATTGTAAATGGTCTTAAACACAAATTCATATAGAAAAGTTGGTTTATATTAACAAATCAAAATCATCTAACTTTTTAGCTAAATTTTAACTTTCCAAAAGGATATTTTAATTCTTTACGGGCCGTTTGATAGATAAGTTAGGGTAACTCATATTATCATAGGAGGTATGATTAGTCATATCATTAATTTTGTGGATTACACTAATTATTTATATCATGCCAAAATAATGAGTTAGCGCGCAAACCGAGGCAAGCCTGGTAACTTTAACACGAACTGCACTTTTTACATCCTGAATACCAAACAGACGAATAACTCTAATTTACTTATAATAACATATTTTAACATATGAGCCAAAAATCACCTTAACCCTCAACGTGGCTACCAAATGTATAGGTGTATAACTTAGTGTCAGTGTCAGCAACGTATATATACAACATGTACAAACCTTTAGAACAATTATATGGATTCAAGTATGAGAACAATTCAGTTGAATCAAGTTTCCGATTTTATTTTTAAAATGAATCTTGACTTTATTTACAAAGTATACAATAATTTGCAAAATATACAAATAACAAAGAAATCATCCGAAATTCCGAATCAGGGCTTTTATTATTTATTATTTATTTTGTTAGATAATTTAATTATTTGTTGAGAATGGAGCTATCATCTGTACATACGGGGGATTTTTAAGTAGGGGTTAAAAGACAAAAATGTCTGATAAACTAATACTTACTTTTCAATTTATTATAATGCGACTATCAAGAGAAAAATATGCATTCAGTAACTAAACTATATCCAGGTAAAAAAAAAAAAAAAAAAAAGATAGTGAGCCAGTGGGCCTTCAAATTTAGTGGGCCAGGTTTAAGTTTTACATAATCTGTGATCAGATCAGATTTTGGCCATGACTTATTAAGATCCAAAATCACTAAACTTGCTCAATTAGCGCGAAAAATATTGATTGATGGGAACAATTTTTTACCTTTTAGAACAGTGTTTATTTAATAGATTATGGTCTTTTTCGTCTCATTATAACAATATTTTATTAAGATTTAAAAATGAAGCCGATTATGCAAAACAACCTTGGACTGTTATAATAGGTTGGACTCAATAGATTCGCAGCAAGTACGCCATGAGTTGGAAAACTATTAATAGATTACGGAATTAATTTAATTCGAACTAATTTTTACAAATTGCAAAATTTTCAACAAATTGTCTGACAGAGCTAATAAAGATTTATATTAATTAATAGTTGAGCACCTACAAACATTTTTGCTGAACTAATTTTCACAAATTGCAAATTCGGGTAAATTTTGGAACTTTTAGCCATACTAATTAATCTTCGAGGGCAAAAAAATTCTAAAAGAAGTCATTATAATTTCTATTAGTGGGGAAGGAAAAATGGATTAGATTTTTGTTTAAGGAAGTGGAAGCAGGAGAGAGTTAATAAAGAGGATAACAGTGACTGGCAGGTGAGATGGATTATTGGTAAGTTTATATATCACAAAAAACTATGCCAAATTTTGGATATTAGGTATGAATTTATTGCACCCTTTAAATTAAAAGTTTAGGTTAATTTCAATAAAATAAAGTACGTGGCAAACCATATGTTGGGGACAGATTAATTTGTTGATCGTATATTTCCTCCTTGTTTGGTATATTAACGTAAAATGAACATATATTAGCTAGGGTGACTATAGGCCAAGCATTTAGCATGAATTGCCTCTACGCAAATACAACAGTCTCAACTATAAATAAGTTTGCATATTTTGTGAAAACAATAATACAGTGCCTACTTGTTTTCCAAATAATTTGCAGCACTTGAACAAATAAAATAATAAAATGGTATCATTTTTTAGTGCTGACAGATTAGCTATCATATTTGGCCTCTTGGGTAAGACTTATTAAGGTTTTTTATGTTAAGTTTTTCTTTCATTTTTGTGATAATGATTGTAATATAAAAATGGAATTGGAATTTATGACATTTTTGCCAAAATAAAAATAAAAATACCAACTGTATTAAACGGCAGCCTAAGAAGTGTTTATTTATTTAATCTAATAAAAATTTTATTTCCTCTTCCTTTGCAGGCAATATAATATCTTTTCTCGTATTCTTGGCGCCATTGTAAGATCCATAATAAAGAGTTTGTGCATTAATCTTGATTCCTAATATTTGTATAATAACTGTGTAATAATGTTGATGTGCAGGCCAACTTTTTACAGAATTTGTAGGAAGAAATCGTCGGAAGGGTTTCAATCAATACCGTATTCGATCTCATTTTTCAGTGCATCGTTGTTGCTTTACTACGCTTACCTTAAAACCAATGCTTATATGATCGTTAGCATCAATGGTATTGGTTGTGCCATTGAAGCACTATACATCTTCCTCTATATAGTATACGCTCCAAAGAAGATTAAGGTACACTCCCTCTCTCTCTCTCTCTCAAAATCGAATTTCTTAATGTAGTCGAATAGGAAAGCACGGTTTACTTGCAACGCACCACGTGGTCCAATTTCTTTTGTTATGTATGTATGTAGACAAGCTTTTATGATTGAAAATGATGATGGTGGTGATTTTTGTTTCAGATTTTCACAATGAGATGGATTGTCCTATTCAATGGAGGAGGTTTAGGGGTGATCATGTTAGTGTCTCTACTAGCTGTAAAAGGCTCAAAGAGGGTTGCTTTAGTAGGATGGGTTTGTGCCATTATCAATATAGCTGTGTTTGCCGCTCCTTTAAGCGTCATGGTAAATATTTTTTATTGACGAGCTTGTCTAAATAAACATAATTAGTACTTACTATTTCTTATCGTATTCTTTTTTCCAGAGACAGGTCATTAGAACAAGAAGTGTAGAGTTCATGCCATTTGCACTCTCATTTTTCCTCTCCCTTTGTGCTGCAAGTTGGTTTTTCCATGGATTCTTCATCAGGGACTACTACATTGCAGTAAGTGTCGCAAATAAATTAATTTCTCAATTTTATTGATTATTTTTTCAAGATTGTGAATTAGTCTTAATTTTTTTTTTGGACTCATATCCTCATATTATCGCTGCATGCAGTTGCCAAATATTTTGGGACTTTTATTAGGAGTTACCCAAATGATCTTGTACTTCATCTACAAGGACAAAAAGAAACGTGTACAAACAAATTTTGAGGTCGAGGAGAGTGTCTCAAACTCCGGAAAAGACATTGAAATGAATATGAATTTTGATAAGGACGTTGGAAATGAAAAAAAAGGTGTCGACACAAATTTTGAGCCTGAGGAGGATGTCTCAGTCTCAGACCTCAAAACAGATGCTGCAATGAATATAAATTTTGACGAGGTCACCAAGAATATTCCAACAACAAATGGAAAATGAGGGGATTTTATGTTGTATATAGTTATAGATGCAAAAAGTGATCTACTCGTCTTGGTATATTTTTTAATTAATATATAATGTGCTTGTTATCTTGGAATTTCATGTTGAGATTATTTTAGAGATAATCAATCAGTGCAATCAATTATGCCTCTCTACATATCTTATTGTTCACGACTGTTTTTTAATACCTCTTCGAAACACACTTTTGGATCTTTTTGGCTCAGCTTATGTATAATCACAATGTATTTATATATAAATTTCTTAAATAAAAATTCTCGAACCTATTTGTCCATATGTGTTATTATCTATGAATTAGTGTTACCCTCGTGTGACGCACGAGCTTCTAATTTACTTTATTATTATTTCTAATTGTGTGAATTAATCATTTAAGATGAAAAATAATTTATTATACTGATATTTAATAATGATAGATGTGCATAACAACAATTTAAGTACAAAACAAAAAACTTATGAATTTAGTAACTTTGGAAAAAAATCTAATATACAGCAATATTTTTATTTTAACCCACACCTATATATATATATATAAAACTCACATGAAATACAATTTTAGTTCTCATTTTATTTTCCAAATTATACACATGTTCAAAATTTAGCAAAACAGTACCGTTCAATGGTTGAAGGTTTCTCATTGTTTAAAAAGTCTGTCAATTAATGGGCCACTTAGCTTGCGAACCAAACTTTAATTTTACTATTATTATGTTAATAAAACTGAAAATCAATATACAATAGATGAGATAAACACGAGAATTAAGACAAACATATAGTTGACACATCCAACAATTTGAGGTTTGTGTATATATATATTCAACCCTGTCATTTATTACCATCATAGTTTTGGTTTCACATTTTAGTTTAATTTGAACATTTTGTCTCCTACGTGTCGAAAAATTGTGCAATATTTGGTTAAATATAACATAGCCCTTTTAAAAAGAATTCACACTTTCACAATTTTTACAAACAAATTGCAGCACTTGAAACCTAGTAAATGTTCATGGTGTTAGCCTCTGATTGCTCGATTTTTTTTGCGAAGTGACACCTCTTTCATACAAAAGTTTATTCTTGTTGTGGTTTTGGAATGTAATAATTTGTATTTGATGAATAATACTTTTCAACCTTGATTTTGACGAGTCATATATTTAACCAACATAATATTGCAAGAAAGTCAATGAAAGATCTTGCAAAGATATATACATATATAAATTAATAGATAGTTTACCTTATTTAACAAGCAAGCACTATCATATTATCAATTATTTTAGTTATAGCAATCTCTTACAGTTGATATGGCACCTTATAATTAGCGGGAATTTATTTTGAGTGATGTGAAAATTATATAAAGATAGTTCAGGTTAGTTTACCAAATTAATTGATAAATTTTACATTTAATTTATCATTTTATCCTTAACATACTCAATCATATATTTTATCAATTTCTCCTATTAATCAAACATTTCCTTCGTCGTGTGTGTAAAATTGATCTTGGCATAATTTACTAAGGAGAGATAAGTTATACTTGAGAAGCATATTTCAATTTAATAAGATGTGGTGTGATTATTTTTCTTGGAGGAGCTCAGCGACGTACTCCACTAAGTAGGACACGTCATTGACGTCAAGGACCACTTACTTAATCGTCATTTAATTTATGTAAGCTAACATATTGCTAATTGGCAGCTGATTAAATTGTTAAATTACACGATACATTAATCAAGCAAAATTTTGGAGAAAACTTAGTTAAGGATTATTTTGTTCTTCCTTTCTAATGAATTGACTAATTCCAAATCTGATCCTAATTGAGTATATCTTCAATATTTTCTATCATATTCAGAATTTGTACGTACTATGAGATTATTTTTAGGGAAGTAATATCAGATATTCACTCCTTGAACATATCAAACTAGATAATTGTGTCATTAACATTTTAATCAGCCTTTACGTAATTAATCACACCGTGGCGTGTTATAATATCAATTTATGACATTTTTCATTGCCTAACGGAATAATAAACCCGAAATTACTAGTCATAGTATGTGTTGAATGCATCAGTTTGAGTGAGGATAGTTAATTATGTTGGAAATTAAGTTATAGTCCTGTAGTGAATTTCGCCTCACTTTAACTGTTTTTCTAAATATTAACTTTTGAAGGACTGAGTTTGGTAAATGAGAAACAACTAATTAAATTGAAATAGAAATCGTATTGAATAATGTAAGATTGTATATGATTATCGTAAATATATTCACAAAAAATGAGTTTTTACGTATTTGAACTTCTCTTTACATATAAATGTTCAAGTACTTGAAACTTATTTCACATTGCTTAATAAACATTTAATGTCTTGATACTAAATATAAATGTTCAAGTACTTAAAACTTATCTCGCATTGCTTAATTAACATATAATATGTTGATACTAAGAGCATCAGCAACAATGGCTCGCAAGGCGAGCCACAGGCCGAAAGCAACGGCCCTCCACCGTTGCAAACCCGTGAGCCGCACTGAAGGCTCATCGGTTGAAAATCGCTGCCACTTGTGCGTGCACGCACTCGTGTGTTGATAAGCTTGAGTTTTACAAGGTTCTGTCATTAAAGAATAAACTCGTCAATCAAAGAATTTTATTGTTTCCCACTTCCCAAAATAATATTAAGTTACTATATGGTAAGGAGGGTGTCGAACTCACGAGGAATAGATGGATACGTTAAATGTTTTCTACAACAAAAGGGGTTTTGGCAATGACGCTACGCCTATTCTCATTTTACTGGAATATACAGAATTAAAATTAAACTAATGATGAGAAACAACCTATCTACTGACTAGGTTTAACAAAAGTAAAAGAGAATGAAATTATGAAACCAAACTGCATGGGCAACTTAGAATTTAGAAATCAAACTGAGTAGCTTAAAGGTTAAGAAACATAACGATTGCTAGATCTATTTTCGGAACTCTTGAAACAAATATTTCTTCAATCACAACCTTTGAAAATGACAAGAGAAACAGAAAACACAGAGAATACAGCATGCCCTGGTAATAAAGCAACCATGCTAAAATAAGAAAACAACTACCTAAGCTAAGAAAACGTAAAATAGTCAACATTCTACTTTTGGAATCAAAACAACTTTGCAGGTTTGAAGATCTGAACAATGCAGGAGATTTGTGTCCTAATCAAGAAGTAAAATAGATAATCATTTCAGAAAATAGACAAGACATTAAAAGAGGGTTACACTAATTTCTAAAATGAAAAATGGGTTCAAAACAAAAACTAACTCTACGTGAACCCAAAGCATGGATTAATACACGATAGCCAAAAGCTAAGACAACCCATTTCCAGAGAAACAAAGAAGATGAAGACTTTCAACAAGCTAATCCCAAAATACCTAACCATTCTTGAAATAAAACTTGCGATTTTAGATTAAAAGGAAACAAACCAACAAGATCTAAACTGATAGAGAACATATCTGAACAAAAACACTTCTAAGCTAAGGAATCACCAGGAACTTGAGCTAAGATAAAATAAAACAAGAAGATCAGAAGGACAAAGTCTAGACTAAAACACCTTCATGGTTAAAAGAAACTCAACAACAAATATTCTAAACACTCAGATTTAACAAAAGCAGAACTAAAATAAAGCGTGCAAAGTTTTCCAACAAACAAGAGTTGATGAAACAGTAACTGCTAAATGAAAATAAGAAAGTAAATTAGATTTTTGTCTACTGTTGGCCTATCCCATGGCTGATAACAGATAGTGTTCTTTCTAAATTGTTCCCATCTTGGTGAGCATGAAGTAACTGCAATGTGCGTGCCTAAGTGTGAGTACATAGGTGTCTTTTTTATATGGTGGCTTGAACTTCTTCTCCCATCTAGGTTTTTGCTGCTATCTTCTCTTCTGGATTGACATATCTATCATTACTCATAGCTAAGGGTGCCAACTTACTAAGTCTGCGAAAGTGACAATTTTGTTTAGTAGCGCCGTCTGCAACACCTTCAAGTTGGGCAACTTGACACCTTCTTCGGCAGTTTATGAAAAGACATAAAATTCCTGCTTCCTTTGCCCCTATTTATGCATTTACAACCCCTCCATGTCCTTGCACCTCTATTCCTGATTCTTCTCATTCCCTATCCATAAACACATATTAAGTGCAGATTGTATTCAATTAAACCAAATTTTAACCCTTAATTCCTAGAAATTTTTTTGTCTTATCACGTGTCTCGCCCAATCAGAACGTGCGTGTGAATGTTCATTTTTATGCAGAGGCTTCCTCTTTTCAGCAACAACTCTATTTTAAATTTAACTATTTTTAGAAAACATAGTCGTTCAACAAAGGCTTCCTCTTTTTCTTTTTCTTTTTATTTCTAATTTATTTTCTCCTATAAATAACCTCCTCATGCACTTCAGTCACACCCCAATTCATATTCTTATTCATTTTATTCCCATTCATAACTTTCAAAATCCACCATGTCCAACTCACACTCTCAATCCCCAAGCAGTGATTCAATATCTTTTACCCCAAGAAATTGGTCTAATGAGTTTCAGATACAATTCAAACAATTTTAGAATGGTTTATCAAGCGGTGCACTCCTCATCTACACGTCTTGGGTTGTCGTCTCCCCCATGTCTCAACGTCGTCCAACTCTTCGATCACCAAGTTGTCAAGGTACCCCGATCTCCAGTGAAGTGAAAAGGCCTCCCACGATGTTTGAGTTGTGTACACGGCAGACGAAACGATACGGATCTTCAAAGTGTATGTCGATGTGAATGAGGATCCAATCGTCGCTAATAAACAAGAATCATCGTCATCTTAGGAGAAGGTTTCCAATAGGTACAATTCGGTACGCCTTCCAGACACCCCTGAATGCAGAGCCTGTATGCTTTGAGTGCATTTGTATAGAGTCAACTCCGAAATCCCAAAATTATGTGCCTTGTACATCAACATAGAGTTAGAAAGAAAAAGCGACTCAATTGGGGAGAATATTTTGAAAGTGACAATTTCCATCAACCACAAAGACAACAACAAGCCTTTCAAGTTCGTAAAGGCTTGAGAGAAGGTTCGCATGTTCGAAAAGTGGGCGAGCAGCGGTCGAATCGAAGAGAAAGCAGGGAGGCCTACCCCGTTCCGACCTACGATGCGGGTTGGAGCGTTGGCGTCGATGCGGGTAGGAGCTATCCCATTGAGCTAAAGGTGGAAAAGCGCAAGGCAAAACAGAAGGCGCTGTCCACAAGTAGTGGAATAACGCGGGAGATCTGTCAAATGAGGGCAACACTTCAACAAACAAACGAGTCTTCCTTGTACAATTTGTTTGACGAAGCCAACTTGCAAGATACATCCCAGATGATCGATGAAAAATTGGAGGGATACCAAAAACTTCTGAAAATTTTAATGAAAAAGTTGGGTACGATTTAAGTTAGTTGTGGTTTTTAATTATGTAATTTTAGAATTTTAATTATATAATTTTAGAATTTTAATTATGTAATTTTTTATTTTTAATGAAATTTTAATTTCAATTACATAATTTTTATTAATATTCATAATTGAAAATTATATGAAATAAGAAAGAATTAAGAAAAATAGCAAACGCGTCTTATAAATAGTGATAAGGAGGGGAATCAATACTTTCTATTATAGATGTTAAATATTTAAGAAACATAATTGTAGAATTCATGAATAACTAAAAAAATATATATATTGAGTCGTTGTTAGTTATGGTGCTCTAAAATTATTACAACAGTATAGTTGTAATAACTATGCGACAATTGACTGCCATTTAAGACACGTGCCCCACCCGGCTCGGCGATGGCCACGTGCCCGCCCGCTGTCATGAGCCGTGGTCGTGGATCTTGATATATAATTAGCTTATAAATGATATTAGCCTGATCTACCATATACCATGACCTATCTATTTGTGTAGTTTTGGGAAGCTTCCATATGATTCTGACATTATTAATAATAATTATTATTTTCTGATTAAATAATTAACTTGTTTCGTTAGTTTTTTTCGAAAAAGTCAATACCTTAATTTTTTTCATTTTATAAGTTCAGTATATATATTATATAACTCGAGTGTTACTTTATTTGCTCTCTCAAAACTAGGAAAAAGACTAAGCAAAAAAGAAAGTACAATTAAATTAACTACTAGAAAAGCGAGTATCTCAATGCCTTGCTATAATGAAATATCCAATATGTAATCAAAATTTACATAGTATAAATATTTCCATGAGTATGAAGTAGCTAGGAGAAAGTTCTAAAAAGGATCATTCACAATGGAATTTGTTTAGTATATGTAGAAACAATATCATGCTGGATTGTTTCTAAATAGTTATTATTGAAATGTCTTGACTCCATCTTCAAATTAATCATGTAGTCACAATTTCAACATCCTTGGCTTCCTTGAAGCTTAAATGCTTCTCAATATCCTTGGTTGGCTCGAGCTCGAGGTTTGATCCATCATCCTTCTTGGCATTTTTGTAGATGAAGTACAAGATCATTTGAGCAATCCCAAACAAAAAACCCAAAATATTTGGAAACTGGATTGAAGTTCAAAATTAGTCTAAATTAAATTATGATATTAAAAAACACAATTAATAGGTAGATAAATAATGAATACTTTCTTGAAATTTATCCAAACCTAGCCACTTACTGCAATGTAATAGTCCTTGATGAAAAATCCATAGAAAAACCACATTGTAGCACAAAGGGTAAGGAAGAATGACAAAGTGAATGGCATATACTCTACACTTTTCGTCTTGATCACACGTCTCTGCCCAAAAATAACACGAAGATATAACATATATAAATTCTCATATCAAGTAAAAATAATAGTAGAAATTTCTTAAGATAATTAAAAATCAAAATAACCTACCATGATGCTGAAAGGGGCAGCAAATACAGCTAGGTTTAAAATGCAACATATCCATCCCACCAAAGAAACCCTGTTGGCACCATGGAAAGCTAGTAAAGAAACTGCCATGACCAACCCTAAGCCTCCAACGTTGAATAGCAGAATGAGACCCATCGTGAACAACTGATCAGAGGGGAAAAACGAGTCACGCTACCAGAATAATGATCATACAATTTGAAATTACAGAATCGAATAAGGTATGTAAGTACCTTGGACTTCTTGGGTGCATATATTATGTAGATCAAGAGGTAAACGGTCTCGATGAAACATCCAATGCCATTTATAGTAATGATCATATAAGCGCCAGTTTTAAGGAAAGCATAGTATAACAACAAGGAAGCACTGAAAAATGCAACTGAATATGGCAATGCTTGAAACCCTTCCGATGATTTCCTCTTCCAAATTGTGTAGAAAGTTGGCCTGTGAATATGTACGTATATATGTATTCTAATATTATATATCATATTATTTTGAAAATGAAACAAGATAGGTAGTTAGGTTCTTACATAGGTGCCAAGAATACCAAGAATGATATAATGTTGCCTGCAAATTTTCACAAGAAAAGAATGAATCATCAAAGATGAAATTTTGTAGTTACATAAATCATTTCATTGGTATTACCTAGAAGGCCAAATATGAAAGCCAAGTGTTCCACACTGAATAGAGCCATTCTTCTCTATTCCTTCTTTTCAAATATTTTTGGTGAAGCTCTTTGAATACTTGAAGCAAATATTACAATGAAACTTGAAATTTAATGTGGGAATTGATGTCTTATTTATAGTAGAAAACTAGGTAGTTGGGTATAGTGGAAAATGTGTATGAGTGGTCATAGAGTCATAGACATCAAGTGTATCATGAAGAAGAAATGATGGTACTTGCTAACCCTAGTTTATGGTATCAAATACTATTTATTACCATATTTTATCTAACTGATTTTCACTTTTTTCGTAGGTCAACGGGCCATACAACCTTGTCAAAATCTCTCTCTATGTCTATATGTGTATTTATGTATGTATATTACATTTTGTCTTATTATATAAATTGGTTGATTAGTTTGTCGTATGATGTTATTAACTATCTGAAAAGTGAACATTTTCTCCATTCTCCTAGAAACAATAAGTACTTAAAATGCAAGCTAGCGTTGGATTGGCAATATATATAGGTCCGGTGCAATGTTTGTTATGTAAATCAAATTAACATCGAACCACTCAATATATGTCTAGGGCCTCCACTAATTAAGCTACCAAAATTATCGTGTACACAATATGTAAATATATAAAAGTAAGGAGGGTGAGTTTTGGTGTAAATTATCTTTATTCTTATTGATTAAAAAACTATTTTTAATCCATAATTTTTTTACGAAATAGATATAGGGTGTGGTTTTATTAGTCCAAATTATTTGCATTAGTCCAGTGCACCAAATGGATAAAATTACTTAATTTGCTATATAACTTACTGCATTGGAAAAATAATTTGTCATTTCCAAAATCTGAACCCATGTAAATTTCATTTTTTTGTAAGTACAATAAATTACCCAATGAATTCAGTAATTTTACACACTAGACCAGTAATTACGCAGGAGAATAACACTCTAATAATAAAAAAGGAACTAATTTGATCTTTCACACATATAAACACACACACACACACACACACACATATATATATATAGAACAAATAAGTCCATTCTTATCATGAGTCTGTGAGTCTCATTTTTATTACTGCACCGAACATATGAAATTATTGAATCTGCTGCATAATTTGTCGAACTCAAAAAATGAAATTTACTTTAATTCAAATCTTAGAGGTGACGATTTTTGTTTTTATTTTTCGAGTTTAAATTATACAACGAATTTAGTAATTTTATACGTACGATATAGTAAAAATAAGGGAACTCATAAATTCACGATAAAAAAATGACTTATAATAATCAACTCACATATATATATACATGGTTATAATGAAAACTTTTCTGATGTAGAATTCTGTTAGTATACTTTTTATATATTATGTTAATGCTTTTTTATGATAATACTTTTTCTATATCACATTAATCCTTCTTTTTTATATCAATCATAGTCCATATAATTTTTTTTACTAACACATGAGATAAAAGTATTTATTTGATTGTATTCTCATAGAAAGAAAAAGCTAATATAATATATAAAACGAAACGCTAATATAATATATAAAAGGAAACGTTGTAACATATAAACATAAAGAAGCACTCTTCTATAAATAAAACATAAGTTTCAAATATACAAAAATAATAACTCATATAAAATCAATCATGACCATCTCCAATGTAGTAACTAGTAAGGGCATTCACAACCCACTTTTTTTAGAGCATTCGCAACGCGGGTTCTATGACCCATTCCGAAACGAACGCATGAGTGTTGTAGTGACGGGGCGGGACGGACGTCTCTTGGCGGAGGGAAAGCTGGCGAGCCAGCCCGCTACGCGTGCTCCTTTTTGCGGCCAATAGGATGGGCGCCTTGAGCCCACTCGTTTGGCGTGTCAGTGAGCTTTGTTTTGGCAGACTGTTTATTTATATTTTTTCCAAAATTCGAAAAATTAAATTTTAAATATTTTTTTTCTTACATTATCTGTTACCCTATGGATCTTTCATTTTTTAATTTTTTTTTATCACCCCTACCCTTCTATCCCCTCCTATAAATACCTCATTTCCTCCACTTTCATTTTCACACCAAATTTCAAATTCCAGTATGTTCGGTGACAACAACTAAAATCAATGGCGTGACTGGTTTCTTCGTGAAGGCTATGATCTAGCCACTCTACCATTCGATATAAATAATGTATCGTTTAGATACTGCCACTCCCTAGTCGTCGACGCTCCAAGGTGCAGACGTCCCCGATGTCCCTACCCAATCTTTGTACGACATCCAGATTTTCGGTGAACTATTTTCATGCGACATGCGAGCAATGTACACCCGAGGAAATGAAGCGGATATTCGAGGCGTATGTTGATACAAGCAAAGATCTGGTTTTGAGCAAAAAATAAAAAACGAAGGCTTTTTAGGAGAGAGTTGATGATTTGTACAACACGGTTTGCCCGAAAAGCACTCCGCTGTGCACATTTAAGAAGATTCGATCTCATTTCGACTAAGTCAGCTCGGAAGTCTCAAGGTTGTGCGTTACCTACAATAATCATAAGAAAGAATGGCTAAACGGCAAAAGCATGACATATATTCCCAAAGTTACAATGAAAATCTAGCACGAAGATAACAAGAAGTGTTTCAAGTATTTTGCAACTTGGGAGAGGGTTTGAAACATCGACAAGTGGGCGAGGGACTTTTGAGTTGTTTCCCACGATCAAATCTCCGCTTGTATCGACATTCACCTCAAAGATTCACTTCGTTTCCTCAAGAGTGTACATCATTTGCATGTCGAATGAGAACAACTCATTAGAAATTTGGATGTCGTCCAACGCTTGGTTAGGCATGTTGGGGATGTATGGACCTTTGGGCGTCAACACTTAGCAGACCTAGAGTGGCGCCTACAAATGATATATTGTTTATATCGAATGGTAGATTGGTTGGATCATAGCCTTCACTAGGGAACCAATTACGCCATTGATTTTGGTTGTCCTCGCCTAGTGGAATTTGAAATTTGGTGTGAAAATAAAGTGGGGGGAAGAGTGTATTTATAAGATGGGATAAAAGGGATCCGAGCCTTGTGGCCTAGTGGCAAAGGCCATATGAAGGGACTCTCCTCAGTGAGGTCCTGGGTTCAATTCTCCCCGCCAGCAT
The DNA here is from genome assembly GCA_034509125.1 of Monilaria moniliformis. NCBI lineage: Eukaryota > Viridiplantae > Streptophyta > Magnoliopsida > Caryophyllales > Aizoaceae > Monilaria > Monilaria moniliformis. The sequence continues at coordinate 35,133 of JAYDZE010364256.1, forward strand.
GTGGCGGGTTAATTAATTCTCCCACATTATATGTGGACAATAGTTGGACCGTGTGTGAACCCGGGTACAGCTCCACCCGCCAGCCCGCCAAGCTGGGGCCCTAAAAAAAAAAGAAAAAAGAAAGATGGGATAAAAGGGGTTGGGGTAATAAAAAAGGAAAAGAATCCGTTGGGAAATGCTAGTGAAGGAAAAAATAATTTTTTTATTTAAAATTTGATTTTTTTGAATTAAAAGAAATGGGCAAAACGAAACTCACTCGCACGCCCAGCAAATGAGCTGAATGCTCGCTTCCTATTGGCCGCAGAGGGGAGTACGCTTGGTGAGCTTGCTTGCTAGCTTCCCCTCCGCCACACAACACCTGTCTCGCCTTGGCTCCTGCAGCTCGTCCCATCAGAGTCTTGTTATGGAGGAACGCGACGCACCGCATGCGTTTGGCATGCTCCAAGGTACCACCTCAATCAACTAGAGACAAACCTGCCGGTCCTTACTCAAAAATTGACAAATTTATGGCCAATATAAAAACACCCAATTAAGTGATATCATGTTAACACTAATCCTCCAATTAACCTACAAGCACTGTTTTACCATAAACTTGTGTTTTGCTTGAATAAACCTTATGTTTAGGGTAAAAACTAATTAACTCCAATTTTCACCGTTTTGACGTTCTTTGTTAAGCAATCAATCAGTATATACCAGAATTGCACCATTGAACTCATACGCCTTTCATTTTATAGAAGAAAACAAAAAAGTTAAGGATGCGAGCTAACTTTTGTCCTCTAAGATGAAAATAGTATGATTAAAAATGAAATTTTATTGATCTTCTTCGATGTGATGTATGCATGTAATCAAGGTTTACTACAGCTAGCACAGAGTTAAGTCAAGTCCATGACCTAAATGGTTAATTAGGGTTAGTTCGATTTGAGAGGTTTGGTGGTAGCCATAAGAAATTGAGTTCATCCTGTGTGTATTAAAATATAAAATGATGAGAAGATAAATATTCCAATTTAATTATTTTTAATTCATTAAGATCAAGATTTCTATTACGATAATTTAAAATGTTTATCGCATGCTGTTAATTATCTTTATTATATTAACTACTAATATATAATGCAATCTGGTTCATAAATCTTGATAAAATGGATGATTTATGATTGATTCTCACACGGATCAATATTTTTTTTATGTATTATACATTAATGCTAATTCTATAGCAATTATATACAATAGTACTTTGTATATTTATAATATTATATAT
>JAYDZE010364257.1:0-17482 GCA_034509125.1 Monilaria moniliformis
TGTGGCAGTGGATGCCTCTTGAGCTTGACCATTACTTTATTGTTTTCCCTTTCTCATCTGTCATCACTCGTTTGGTAAAAGCTACAATGCACGAATCTTCCTTCAATTTGGCCTACCAAATGCGGGCGTATATATATCTCGGAAGTGATTAGATTCGCTGCAGCATCCGTGGGTCTTCAGTTCTTCATTCCTGAGCTGTGTGATCCGAGCATGAACAGACAGAGTAGAAGAGCAAAGCGGTCTGAGGTAAGAGATGATTACTTGGAGTTAGGCCTTCACTGTGTTTGTAGAAATGTTTCAAAGAATGTAGTGGTTTGATGATTTATTTGTGTTTTTTTATTTATCTCAGCCGTTCTGGCCCTCCATTATGATGAAAAAATGGCTGAATATCAAGCCTAAGGTGTATGACTTCAGTGAAGATGAAGTGGACACAGAGAGCGAAGATGATGGTATGGCCTATCAATCATGTTTCTTGCTTCAAGCTTTGCTTTTGGTTTCTGACATGACTGCTGTTTTGAGCAGCTTGCTCTTGTAAAGATGAAGCTATTATGCTTGATGATCATGTCAATACGACAAGGGGATTTCAATCTGCTTGCTCAACCAAAACTACAGGAGGTAGTTTAATCTGACATAAATATTTTTTGGCAAATAATTTTTTCAAGACTGTATGTTGTTTTTAAATCTGATCTTAGTAATTCATTGAGTTAGATCTTGAAAACGCAGGGGAACTTGGTTTTTCGAATGTATATTGCATTTGCTTGATCAAATACTAGACTATATATTGTTTCTATATTCATGCTTTCCAACTTTTGGAATGTGAATTTCTCAGAGAATATCCTGTCTTGATGCTAAATGATTCTAATAATCCAGGTAAACCTCCAACAGGATTCTCAATGAAACACAGGAGAGGAAAATCAGAAACTCTGCGACTTCAGTATATAAATACGAAAGATGTGAGGTTTGGCTCAGTAAGAAATCATAAATTTCTAGCGTTGCCTGTGGCGATTTTACTTTAACAACTACTACTTGGCTGTTCTTGGGATTGGTTTCATTTGTTCGCTCTCTGTGGTAAGAAAGTGATTTCGTGCATGCAGAGTAAATATAGGTACTTGGAATGTTGCTGGAAGAATTCCAGATGATGATCTTGATATTGATGAATGGCTGTGTATGCAAGAGCCAGCTGATATGTACATTTTCGGGTAAGCTTAGCAGCAAAATTTTGAAATCTTTTGGAAGATTGATAGCTATTCGTGCATCATATTCGTATCTGGAGAAAATCTTATCTGAGTTTCTCTCTTGATTTCAACCAATTTCACTCTATGATTTGACCAAAAATACTTTAGATCTCCAGTAATATATATAAAGGAAACTGTGACTTTCTTCCATGTTTGTACTCCTGAAATTGATAAAGATTCAGCTTGATGTTGTAGTTTAAGGTTTTACACTTAAGGGAGTATTTATGTAGTTATTCTTAGAAGCACTCAATAATCCTCGTCTCCTTTATGGATCATCAAGAATTTGCCTTTACATGTGACAATTTCTGTTGTATCTCTTCTGAATTTAGGATAAGATTTCTTATGGTAGTTCCTAATTATGATGCATCACAGCTTCCAGGAAGTAGTTCCCTTGAGTGCAGGCAACGTGCTTATTGCTGAAAGTAGAAGGCCCATCTCCAAATGGGAGGCTATCATCCGCAGAACATTGAATAAGTCAGCAGATCCCGGAAGCAAACACAAAAGCTACAGCGCACCGCCCTCTCCTGTTTTCAGGACTTCCTCTGCTTCGGATACATTGGCTGATGAGGCAGATACTCCTGCACTCGACATATTTGCCGATAATTCTGGAGGCACCACTATGGACAGTGACTCGAAGCTCAGCGGGAAGAATATCCAGGCGAAGAGAGTCTCTGATATTATCTGGGACAACAGATTGGACTGGCCAGAGCAATCACTCGATGCTACATCTCATCAAGCTTTATCGTCTAGGTCCCTACGAAGAGTGCTGAGCAGCTCAGCAAGAATAGGCTGGATGAGTAATGGTCTTACCTCCAGCCCTCAAAATTTCCCACCATTAAAGAGGATGCACAGAAGCTTTGGAAATCTACAGACGATTCACATGGATCAACATGATGAGCATGATGAAGTTGTGGATTATCTGTCGGAAGAGTTGGATGAAATTCCTGGAGAGGAAGAAGATTGTTTCGCGGAAATGTCAGATTTCAGAAATGAGAATGCTGTGTCAAGCACTCCAAGAAAGTCACAGACAGTGTATATACGGATCGTGAGTAAACAGATGGTCGGAATATATGTGTCGGTGTGGGTGCGCAGAAGGCTAAGGCGACACATAAACCACCTGAAGGTCTCCCCAGTTGGAGTGGGGCTTATGGGCTACATGGGCAACAAGGTTTGCTCATTCCTCTGCTTTTTTAGTTTAGTTTTTGCAAAAGTAGCATGATGCACCTCATCTTTATCGTTGAACGACAAGTCCATGCCTTAAATTGTGAAGATCATACCTCAGTTATTGTTATCTGGAGAGTTCTGACCTTACTGTTCCTTTTTGACTCTCACAGGGATCTGTTTCCATAAGTATGTCGCTCTTTCATAGTCGTCTGTGCTTTGTCTGCTCTCATCTAACCTCGGGCGAAAAGTATGGGTCCGAGCAAAGGCGTAACTCTGATGTTCTTGAAATCATAAGGCGGACTCATTTCTCAACCCTCTTTGACTTTGATCAGCCACAGACAATCCCCTCTCACGAGTAAGAGCGCTATATCTTGCTAAAGATTCTGCTTTATATGATTTAGCTGGAGTTGGTGCTACCGTTTAGGGTTCATCATCTGCTTCTCTATATCCATATTCTCCTAGTTAAAATAACCTAATTCTGGTTTGAAGTTGAAACTTTTGCTCAATAAAAACCTCAACTTTTCTTTCATAAAATGGTCCTTTCTTGTTCTTGTATGAATTAGTGACTGATTACCCAATCTCTCAACAACAGCAAGATATTCTGGTTTGGAGATTTGAATTATCGGATCAATATGTCGGATTCAGAAGTGAGAAAGCTTGTCGAGAAGAAGCAGTGGGCTGTGCTTCTCAACCACGATCAGGTATAGACCTACTATGAGTAATCTAAATCGGTTTTACATTGCTTTTGCCACTACCATTATATTAAAGCTTGATGTTTCAAGTGGTAAGAATTAAAACAATAAATGGAAATTAAGCGGAATTGTAATAATTAGAATATGTTTGCAGTTAAGTAAGGAACTCAGAAATGGACATGTGTTTGATGGGTGGAAAGAGGGGATGATCAACTTTGCCCCAACTTACAAGTATGAGATCAACTCAGATAGATATGTTGGTCAAAACCCTAAAGGAGAAAAGAAGAGATCTCCAGCATGGTAAGTCATGCCTTTCTTCAAACCAAACACTTTAAAACTTCAAATCTCAACATACTATCTACAGACTTTGAGTTGGATAATTTATGAAAGATAATAATATGAAACCTAAATAATTAATCAATCAGTATTCAGATGTGCATTTTGAAGTTTAAGCCATCCCTTTTGATTAAAGAAAATTGTCTAAAGCTACAATCATCCATGTCTTGTACAAGAAATCTACAAGGCAAGGAACCTTATAGGAATCACAAAAGAATGTGGTTGGATTCAGCTCTCGATACGACCAAACATTTAAGATGACAATTAAACCATCCTACTCGATTTTGGGCAAGCCCTATCAGGTTGTCAGACTATTCACTTCAGGCTTAGTTCTTGTTCAGACGAGAAATTTTGTTTTTTTTTTTTTTTTTTTTTTTTCCTGTTTAGGCTATTTGCTTTGTACTAATCAGGCCGAATGCTTATAGAATAATTTCTTTTTGACTCTAACCATCCTTTTATATGGGCCATCAATTAACAAGAAAGTTCATATATGGTATGCAGGTGCGACCGTATACTTTGGTTTGGGAAAGGCATTAAGCAGATCTGTTACCAGCGATCAGAGATGAGGCTCTCAGATCATCGACCTGTGAGTTCTTCGTTCTTAGTCGAAGTTGAGATATTTGATCAACGGAAGCTCAAAAAGGCACTCAACTTTTCCAGTGCCGTGGTACATCCTGAGTTTTTCCTCACTCAACCTCAAGAATATTAACCTTGAGATTCATAGCTAGCTTTACTAGAGTTTGTGATGTTTTTCAGTGTCTGATTTGGCTACAATACCTTGTTCAAAGACACTATATCAAATAACAATTTTTCCCTGACCAATTTTAAGATACTCCATGTATTTATCATCTTCTGTGACTTGATCGTTTTCTTGAATAGTTTTGGCGACTTTATTCTATGAATTACCCACGTAGATCATTAATAATAGTCATAACACGTATTAGAAATTGGTATCTATATGTCTATCTAATTTCCCATAAAATTCATTTCATTTAGTATATCCTTCTAAAGTTCAGTTTACGAATTGTAATAGTTTTACAAGATAATCATAGTAGTATTATCTTGTCATAATTCTTCCTTCTTACAGAACAAGCCTCAAAATAAATAAAGTCCAATGAAACTTTCTAATTGTAGAAAGGTTATATACAACTTATTAACCTATGTTTGTGATTTTTTATGTCTCTGTCCTAACTTAAACATAATCACAAGTTAATCCATACAATTGTAAATGAGTTCACAATAATGCCCTCACGATTGACTATGAGCCTCTATTGCTTACATGGCAGCTGAAAATCCACGTGAGTTACCTACTTTGCATTAAAAAAATTAATGTGAATATTTTTTTTATAATATTTGAATTCCTTTAGGTATATTTGAGAATATGTTTTTATAATGTCTTTGATTAACTTTTTTTATAAATCATTATTTTCAATATTATTGATTTTTTCTATGATTTCATTTTTTTAACATATTTGATTATATATAAAAAATTTAATTTAATAATTATTTTTCAACTGATTATATTTTTGTTCTATAATTTTGCTGTTATTTCATTTTTTAAACATATTTTGTTAACTTTGTGAAATAAAGTTAAATTAGTTGAAGAAGTACTCATGCACAGAGGGTTGCAATCATGAGCGGTAGAGATGTCGCCAGTTTTGGTTCCGGTTATTTGGGAGGTGGAACCGGAACCTGACCGTGGAGGGTCCAAGCGCTTCTCTATCCTATTTTCGCTTCTTCTTTTTAATTTCTTAAAATTGTATTTTGTTGTATTTAATTTAACATGATATAATATAAAAAATAAAATATGAAAATAAAATATAAAACAACTAGTAATAAGTGAAAATATATAATATTTGCATTGATTTAATAATGGAATATTGTATAAATTATAAACTTTTAGTAATAAACACACTCATAAATTATTATAAATTTACAATTACAAGTTTATAATTAAATTGTTAAAGAATAATCAAAGACTAATATTACAAGTTTATAATTAAATTGTTAAAGAATAATCAAAGACTAATATTACATTACTTGTAGTCTTGTACCAAAAAAATAAAGAGGAAAAAAAGAGAAGGAAAAAGACATGTGAACCAGTAGTTCCGAACCGAGTTAACCGCCAGCTCGTAGTTCCATTTTTCCGCGAATCATGTGGCATCTCTAAAGAGCGGAAGATTCAAAGGGGGTGGTAGCTTTTTGCCGCGATCGAGAAATCCACCCTCAACGGGGGCGACGGAAACATATGCAGTGATTGGATTCAAGAAAGACAAGTGATGGCAATCTATGAAGGTGGTGGGGAAAGTAGATGGAATATCAAACCTTAGAAAGTGTAGGAAATATGATTGTTGACAAATCAACTGAAAAAATGAAAGACAATTGCCCATCTTTCCCTTGTGATTTCGATTTTGCAGAGAATAGTTTCGATCAGAGTGCATTTTTAATCAAGTTCGCATAGCGTCAATACGCACTAGCTCTGCTTTAGATTCCATTTTCACACTTCTCGTTTATCAAAAATCCAAAAGAAAAAAACAATTAATTGGAAATAGATAATAGGAGAAAAATTAAAGGGATGAAACTGAGATATACGCTGAGGGAAGGCTAGTGACTTCAGCGAATCTCATTCGTTATCAAATGAGAAGACGATGGTGGGAGTGGTTGTTGTGGCGGGTAGTGATGGGAGGCAGAAGGAAAAGGTTGTTGGGCGGTGGCAGCAGATGTGCCGGCTGAGTTATGGCAGTGAATGGTCACCAGAATTCTTAAGTTAGACAAGGAATTTGGATTTTAGGGATTTAAAGAGAAGGATGAGGGAAAACCATGCCATCTAAGCAAATCGTGCGAATCAGACAAAATTGCCCGAATTCAAAATATCACCTACGGCATCAACAATAGAAGTTGAACCTTCATCTCTCCTTTTTTAGCCTCACAACAATTTTTCTCTTAAAATTTTTACATCTTACAACAGAATTTGAACCTACAATTTCCCTTACAATACTCATCTTTTTTTTTTTTTTATATAATTCATATAGCTTTCATTTTCATGATTTAAATTCGAATTTCGTTAAAATAAATTAAATAATATTATTGAAATTAGAGAATTATATTATTAAAATTCGAAAAATTACATTAATTAAAATCATAATATTACATTATTGAAAGTAGAAATTTACATAATTTAAATCATAAAATTACATTATCTAAAGTTAGGAATTATATAATTAAAAACTTAATTCACTCGTCGAGAGGACCGAAGCGGCTCCAGATGTGTGCAATTAAATCCGCTTGTAGTTGGTTGTGCAATTCTCTATCGCGGACTGGCACACGGCGGACTTGGAATATCCGAAATGTTTGAGGCGCACTTTGAGTTGGCGTTTCATTAACAGTCAAATTGTCAACGGTGTCTTCATCCTCCCAATTAGGCGCTTCCTCGCATTCGTCCTCGATGATCATGTTGTGCAAAATAATGCATGGGTACATGATATCGGCTAGCACGTCTTTGAACCAAGCACTTCGGGATATTTGACGATAGTGAACCGTGCTTGGAGCACGTCGAATGCTCATTCGATGTTTTCTCACGCAACCTCTTGTTTTTGGGCAAAAAAAACTCTTTATGGCCCAGTGGGACAAGAGATGCCTTGACAAAGGTTGGCCATCTCAGATAGATGTCGTCGGCTAGATAATACCTCATATCCTACCAACGACCATTGGCGGTAAATTGTATTGTCGGCGCCCTTCCATTCAACATGTCACTGAAGACGTCGGAGTGGTTGAGGAGGTTGATGTCATTGTTGGAGCCGGCAACACCAAAGAAAGCATGCCATATCCATAGTCGTTGGTCAGCTACTGCTTCAAGCACGATAGTCGGGTGACTACCTTTGTGGCCGCTTGTGTATGCGCCCCTCCATGCCTTCATGCAATTATTCCATTCCCAATGTATGCAGTCGATGCTACCAAACATGTCGGGGAAGCCATGTCGTGCCATGTGCATACACAGCAGTTTTCGGCGATCTTGGACAGTTGGCGACCTCAGATATTCTGCAGAAGTTGACCAAACATTTACAGCTCGTTGATTTGGTGAGGTGTAAGTAGTCGTCGAATTGATCCGGGCATCCACCAGTCGCGAGTTGTCGGATGGCCAAAGTGCATTTCAAAAGCATGGACAACCCTTTACGTCCCATGTTGTCCGACAATTGTAGGAAGAACTCTTCACGCGTCACTAACGTATTTGCTATGCTCACGAACAATGACCTGCACATACGGAATCATCGACGGAATACGCTTGGAAACTATTGAGTGAGAAATAATCCACGACATGACGTGCGTCGGCCTCTTCTCTTTCCCGGTGAACATACGTCTTCCGGCGTGGCTGATTGGCCTTCTCTATTTCCTCCAACGCACGAATCACAAGCACACCCGTGTTGCGAGCGATTCGGATTAAGTTGTCCACCGTATACGGATCTCTGGGAACATTGTCGTTACCGCGAGGATTAATATTATGCAGAGAACGAATGTTTTTTTTTTAAAATCTGGAGTGAACTTATAGAAGATTTGGATAATATAGGAAATTAGTTTGTTATAAATGATATGAAGAATTGATATTTATAGAAAGAATGAAAGGAAAAAAAGTTTAAAAAACTAGTCGTGTAACGGATATCAAATAAAAAAAATGTTTAAAAGTATCCTTTCGACGACTCTTAATAATAAAAACTATATATTTGTTAATTGAAATAAAAATAAATAAATAAAAACGGTCGAATTTTAACTCAACCTTGCGGCTCGCGCGTGCAGCGCACTCGCACTCTCATTGGCCGAGAGGCACGAGTGCACCTTACAGGTGTGTGACGGCACTTAAAGGCAAAGGTTCGCGCCCGCGGCTCGAGCTGAGGGCTCGTGTGCCTGCAATGGTGGGCATTGCGAGGAAAGGGAGGGTGACTCGCCTCGCAAGCCATTGTTACAGATGCCCTAAGCAAAAAATGGTCTAAGCAAAAATTCATCAAACCACTTATACAAAAAATTGCATATGCTTAGATTGGGTCACATAAAAAGTATAATGGTATTTACCCTTATAGATGTATAAATTGTTTTCTTGTCAAAAAAGATTATTTTATGAATATTATATTTATTATTTTCTCACAATGAATAAAATTGGTCACAACTCAATACATTGATAATACAAATTAATTTTTAAGTGCATTTAATTAATGATTTTATATTTTTAAATTAGAGTGAACTACAAAAAAAGTAATTATACTAAGATGGCCACACCTTTGCGATAACTATACTAAAATATTATATTTACGGTAACTATACTAACACGTAATATCATTTTAGATACTTTTGCATTTTTGGGGCTTTTTTCTGGACAAAAGTGCTCCCAAGACCTAAGAAGACATTTTTGTCAATTTATTTTTCTCTCACCTCCGCAAATTCTCTCTTCTCTCTCTCTTCTGCAAATTCTCTTGCTATCTCTCTTCTCTTCTTCAAAATATGTTGTGTTTCAATGCTCATAAGATTTAGAATACCTACCGAATACAAAGTTCCTTTATCTTGATACTCAAGGCTCAAGTTTTGGATCATTGTTCTTTTTTTTATGTTCTACTTTTGTATCCCTTTCGACCAATCAAACTTCATGGATGTAAGTTATGACGTGAGTGTACCAACGAGTGACTTATTGGCAGAATGAAAGCACTATTCAACAAGCATGAGATATTCTTTCGTAATCTCTGCTTGCGGGATAACAGTCTTAATGTGATGTTGGCCATAGCCATTCGCATAAACATAAAACTCAATCTGTTAGATTTCCTAGGCCTTAGAGACAAGGTCCAAGATGCCTACGTGGAACCTAATTTGGTCGCATCACTTAAAGTAGTTGTCCATTAAAAAAACATAATAGATGAAGCTTGCGAATGTACATAAATTACTGCAAATATATATCATGAAAAGCTTTAAACTATATTCATATTCTAAGCCTAAAGTATAACGTAGAACACCTTTGGTCAGAAACTAAGTTATACAATCTTAATTGAACGCTTAAACCATAATAGACAAATATAACACGAGACATCCAACCAAATATACTTCCTGTCTTTAAAAATCAAAAAATATATTTGCAAATAAATACGTATTGGATGGATTCACCTTTGGGTAAAATTTAAATTCAATGTGTAACAAAAGTAAACTATCCTTATATGTAAAAACATTCCATTTGAATCGCAAACGTTGATTACAGTAACTTAATATCCTTAAGAACTTTACGATTATGCCACTTTGATTACTAACAAACCGATTATCAAATAGATATCAATTCATCTTCATAATTATGTGTTACAAGCATTATAATCAAAATAAAGCATATAAAGACATGGACCAATAATAACTTTCACTTTACACATGCAAGCATACATTCAAGTGTATGTGCAAGTGTATGTGTTGTGTATGTGTGTATGTGTCGTGTGTGTTTGTTATGTCTGTTTGTTATGTGTTTTGTGTGTCTGTGCAATGTGTGTATTGTGTGTGCGATGTCGTGTGAGATGTGTGTGTAATTTTATGTGTCGTGTGTGTTGTGTGTGTTTTTATGTGTGCAGTGTGTGTGTGCTATTTATGTATTTGTGTGCAGTGTGTGTATTGTGTGTGCGATTTTGTCGTATGTGTTTTGTGTGTGTGTAGTGTGTGTATTGTGTGCAATGTGTTTGTGTGCGCAGTATGTGTATTGGTGTCGTGTGTGTGTGTAGTGTGTGTATTGTGTTCGATGTGTTTGTGCGCGCAGTATGCGTATTGGTGTCGTGTGTGTGTAGTGTGTGTATTGTATGCAATGTGTTTGTGCGCGCAGTATGTGTATTGGTGTCGTGTGTGTATTGTGTGAAGTATGTGTATTGTTTTTGTGTGCAATGTGTATGTTCGAAAGTTAGTATCAAACAATGAATTTGAAATTGAAAGCTCCAATTCCAAATACAAATCTCCAATTCCATGATCCTAAAGGAATTCAATAGTTTCCGATTCAAAAGCGTTAATTCTGTCAATAATTTCAGCATCAGATAACTTGAATTGGCGAACAATAAGCAACCGAAAGATTGAACTGGCTCTTCGGCTTGGGCAAAAGAAGACGATGGCAGATATAGAACAGCATATCAAAGTCTTTAATGCATACAAGAAACAATCACATGGTAAATGGGGAAAAAATATTCATGGAGAATCATTCAATTTCACAACAGATGTTGTAATACCTCATATAATCAAAACATACCAAACGTATCCCTCTTGCCCTTAAATCACACGCCAAACATGTTGATGGAATTGTACGGTTTTCTTGTAGAATCGAAATAAACACATGGAGACAGGATTTAGTATCAATTGGATTTGCAATTATGCAGACTGACCATCAAAGAATCAAATCCATTCCCATATAAATAGGGACTCATCAAAAGAATAACACTTCTTACACCAAGTTCATCGCGAGGGGAGACGAAGTTTTAATACCATTTTGTACTCCATTTTTTGTATAAATTCTAGTTTTGTCAGCTTCCAAACTTTCAGAATCCTTCAATATAATTTTTATTTCTACACTGTGTGCTTGCAATGATTTATTTAAACCTTGAGAAAAATCCCCCGAACTTAACCTTCTCCCAAGGCTCTTATAATTCCAGAGTTTACCTTGATAGAAAATCAAGTGGGTGGTGGCCCAGTTGAGACCAAGATTTTTGCAGTCTTTTTAATCATTGTTCGTGCTGGCTAGAGTTTTTCTTATACTCGAGCATGCTCTTTCTTAGGTTAAGGATAATACAGCCTTAAAAGCTTCTTACCTTAGTGCTATGAAGTATGGAAATGTTATATGAAGATGACGACCAGAGAACAGGAGAGCAGTGATAGAACAGTTTGATAGAAGAGCTTGAGGACCTCTACAAACATTTTTATAATACCAATTCATATTTCCTAATATATAAAATGTATGACTAATTTCGCTTTCAACCACAAGCGAGGTTAGGGTTAAGGTTCAACTTCATTAGTGTAAAAATGAGGGGGCAAACGTGGAACTTTGGTCGCTTACCCATCTTTGTTTCAAATTTCTTTGTCAAGTTTTCTATTAAATGTCATAATTTGAAACATTAACAAATGGAAAACCTTCACAAGTTGAATACTTCAGATTGCCTAATGTAAAGGAAAATTTTACAAATGATAATAATTGAACGTTATAGAATTTAAAGATGGTTAAAATGTTTAAAAATGGAAAAACTCTAGAAAGAAAAAGTTAAAAGAGTTGAAATAATGTGGATTTAGATCAAGCAAGAAAACAGAATTAAGAATAAAATTAAATAAATCGGATTTCATGAGGGGCATCAGTTCTCCAAGGTGAGTTAACATCACAACAAATCAGTCGCAAATTACCCATTTGACAATAGATTGATTCATCCTCTGCCTCACAAAATCAACAAAATAATATAATTCCCATACAAAGTTAAAACGGTTGAATTTGAAATTTAATAGAAGCGATCAGAACCCGTCGGTATTCACTTTTAACATCACAAGCAATCAGTGGATTGACAGACATGAACTTCATCGTCACCTCGCTAAAATCAACTGGAAATTTGAGCACAAGATTTCAAGTAATAATAAAATAAAACCAAAGGAGGAGAGCTCAGAACTTCTTAGAGGTTGTGCACCGTCACTGACGACAAGCGTCTTCGGTCACAGTTGAATATTCATCACAGCTAATTGAACAAAAGGGATGAAGTTGAAAACCACAAAATCAATAAATTAGAGAAATTGAAAACCACAAAATCAATAAATTAGAGAAATTGAAAGTAGAAGCCGCGAGCTGCGACGGACAAGTAGAGTAGAGCAGGCTTGGGGGAAGGTGGAATTTATAGTGATTTGGTGGTGTAGAGGAGAAACCCTAGAGGCGTTGAGAAGCGGCTGCGATATTGTGATGACGCCGCCTTTCAACCCTAACAACACGCGCGGTATTTGTCCACTAAGAAAGGGCAACTAAAAATAAAATAAAATAAAATTTTAAGATAATAAGACAATTAACTATGTCATTTATATCAAACATATCATACACTTTCATTATATTAATATAATACTAAAATTATTAACATGTACCAAAAATGTCATCACTATTACAATTATGCTATTATTATCATTATTATTTATTTTATTTGTAATTGCAACTCATCTAACAATATAAAATATTCTCTAAGTATCTCATACACAATCAATACAAATATTATACCTTTTAGTTTTTAAGTTGAATTTTAAGAAATATTATATTATTTTTAGTAATTTTTGTGTAGTTTCAATTCAAGCACTGGCAAATCCATTGTTTGATTATATATTTTATTCAAATTATTGAAGTAGTTAAGTTATTTAGATAATTTTAAAATTCAAGTAACTCAATTAACAAACTATTTGATTTAGTTAAATTTTTTAAATAGTTTATGGTTTAACTAAAATTATTATATTATAAAAATAAAATTATTACATGGTAAAACTAAAATTATTAGCTATTATTATTTTAGTGAAATCATAAACTATTTCAAATAAAATAAAATTAGATTAAATCAAATAGTTTATGATTTAATTATATTTAATTTTTAAATCATCTCAATATGATTAAATTAATTCATTAATTTAAATGATCTAGATTCATAATTGATCTAATAATTACGCAGCGGAAGCAACACAAGAATAAATGATCTAGATTCATAATTGATCTTATGAGTTGAGCATGTAATCACACAACAGTTAGAACGACTTACTTGTTGTGTAGTTTGATTTCCACGTTCAATCGAATCCGGCATCCTGCAGGTGAATCCACTACTTTCGGTATCCACGTGTATGCCAATCCGATGCAGGAACAATTCCATGGTACATAGTTCAATCAGAGAAAGCTAGGAAATCTCTGATTGAACATACGTATTATTTAGTGACAAAAGAAATCAGTTCTCACGTTCTAAACGTTCCAGAACTGATGAATTAACGTCTGTCCAATATTTCTCTACAATAGAGAAATATATATTAGCTACCACATGGGCCCTAGGCCTATGGGCTTATTATCTTTTGTCAGCATATCCTAATCTAGTACATATATCTTTCACATACTTCACCTTTTAAGACTGTAGAAATCATTAAAAACTTGTAACCTTATCCTTTACCATGTGCTGTAGTGTTTGCTCTTAGGCAGTTCGAGAATGGGTTTTAAATTATAGTTCCAAGTGTACGACTTAACTCTCATAACTTAGTTTTCTACATTGAATGAGTTGTTGGAATCTCTAGTCATCATGGTTGAATTATCACTATAAATATTCTTTTATTGTGATTTTTCAATCTCATTCACATTTAATTCTTTGTAATGGCTGATTTAATGTTATTGACTTTTTTTTACAGTCAAGTCACATCATTCCATTGTGATTAATTATATTACTATACGACATTTCACTTTATCGTATTAATAACTTTTTCAAATTATATTTTCAAAAGAAAAAAATTCTCCATTGTTCTAGCAGCACTTCCAACTCACTAGACAAAGTTTTGTTTCTTGTCGTAGTTGCACTTGCTCACTGAACAATATTCTTTTTATTGTTCTAGTAAAATTTTTTATACTCAAGTTCACTATTTGATTGTTACTTCATTCTAGTTAAACTATATTTCTTTTGATTGTTTCGGTTCTGACTTGCTAGTTAAACCTCATTTAATAAATTTGGCCTTGTAGTCAAAACTTTATAACTTATCCCCCATATTTCAATTGTGTTTTGCATCTATAATGCCCCTCCATTTCATTGTGTTTGGTTCGAACATGTGCCTTATTTCGCCACCTCCTGGCTCGCCATGTGGTGGCTTGTGCCAACCACCACCACGTCACCTGGCACGTGTTCATTTGCTGTGACACATTGAACTGCCATGTCTCCATTCCTACGCCACATCGGTGTGAGTGTGTGAACCACACGCCCAAGCCATTTGAGTCGAACTGTTGTGTCGCTTCGGCTCCAACCAATGGAGTCACATCAGACTATGGTGGATGTGGTTCGAACCGCACCCGAGCTAGTCGTCTTAAAAACTTGAGGCTCCTCATGATGATGCGCACGTGTAAACTGCAAAGTGCGTCTACGAGGCGCTGGTTGTGACAAGTGCGACGTGCACATGCTCGGGGTCGGAGTGTTACCATACGATGAAATATGGAATTAATGCTCTATATATTTGTCAAATTTCCAACAGTTTCGGATGTTTGTTCATATTGAAGGAAAAATGCTAATTTTTCTTCTTTGCAAACTAAGACGCATAACAAATAATGCTGGTGACATATCCAATATACAATTTAACTCTGAATCTGCAGGGTTTTTGTTTGGCCATCTACCTATCAATATCTAAGAATTCATATCCACGAGCAACCGGAGATTTCTATCATCCCTCATCACCTGGTATCTCACAATTACATACAGCTATTCCACTTAATTTTCCCTTTAATTCTCGATCTTTTCCTTGATAACTTCGTGCTTACTCGATAGTTTCAGATTCAATATATATAGTTAAGCTTTAATTTAAACATATGACTGGGACAGGTTTGCCCCGGTGGCCCGTCTGGCCCAGTAACCATTCTTATAAATAATAAAATATAAATATAAATATAAATATTAATTAATTATCAATATTTATTTGTAATTAATATTTTTAAAGTTATTATTGTTGAACTTCTTTCTTTCGTAGTACTGATTCACAGAAGTTATGATTATGGTATAAAAGAAGATGGTGGTAGAAATTAAACAATTCTACTTTTTTCCAACTTTTTTTTATTCACCTAAACCATTGTATACTACTTTTAATTGATATCATGCCTAGAACTTTTAATAATTCGAATTAACTCTTGTCATGTTAATAGCTTACTCACATTTGATATATTTTAATGTATACATCAAATCAAATATTTATGAGTCATCTAGATTTTTCACAAAATAGTTCAATTGGTCGAACCAAATACTTATATGCTCGAACCAAAATCCATCTCCTGCATTTAATGCTTCATTTTCCTTAGCCAATACTTATATGCATCGCCGTCTCACTTTCCCAAATCAGCAATTTCTTTCTGCTCTCATCAAAGCTTGATCTTGAATATTAGCATCCCCAGTTTTCAAATAATCTGTATTATTATTATTATTATTATTATTATACATATATTATATTTTTGTTATGGCTGCACTAGTAGTTTATTATCTTGTTTTCTATCTTAATTTGCATGCATGTACTGCTAGACTTCTTATGGTTTCGGACAAAAAATGTGTTGCTGGTCAACTTCAATTTCGGAGCAAGGTTAGATTGTCAAATTACTCTTACACATATTCAATTCCTCTTTTATGATTAATTCATGCAAAATCGAGTTTTCGACTGACTAGGAAACCTGGTGCAGGATGTAGAAACGTCGAAATTTTTCTCAGTTCAACAAGATCAATACAATGAAGGTTTGTGGTGAAAGCTAGTTAATTAGTTATATATGTTAAGTGGCGAACTAAAGAGAGATCTAAGGTTCAATTCTCGTCGTCCCGCTTCCCCAGTTCAATGATAACATACAATAAAGTCTTTTTATTATTTCATCACGCTGCTGATAAAGGCATTATTATTGTTACGGAAGTCAAGAATTAGGAATCTATACTCATGACAGTGTTCTAGAATTTAGGTGTGTCCAATGTTTTTTGTGTATGTGTGTGTTGTGTGTGTGTGTTTGGGCAATAGAATGGAACTGAATTCTCACACCGTTGTATAAGTGAGAAACTTTGTTAGGCCACAAGACTTGGTATTTATTTAACATTATTTGAACAAAGGTAAAGAAAATAAAAGCAAGTATTTAATTATTGCTATTTCAGAAGGCGTTTATATAAATCCTAGGCCTAATATTGAACATAAATTAGTAGTATCTGATCATTGAAGAGGACGTGGAATAACTACAATTTAATAATTACCACCAGATCATGTGTATTTGCCTAGCTTGGGTATTTCTTCTGGTAAATTATGGAGTAGTTACTATTGTATCAATTATTCTCAATTTAGGATTTTGCATTAATTTACAATTATTGAAACTATGCATGCAGGCAAAACGACAAAAGGTTCTCACTCATGGAAGGTTTTGCATCAAGAAACTGAAGTAAAGGTATATAAAATATCTTAAATTCACTCTTGTTGAACACCGTATATATTTTCTACTTATATTTTCATTTTTTATAATATTATATATTACTATTATAAGTTCACATCGTATATATGAATGTTTATACTATATTATTGTGATAAATCATATGGCAAAGGTACACTATATAAGTATTGATAAAAATAACCATGACATAGAAATGTGATATGCAGAAGTCATATATATGAACCACTACATTAGTCTTTGTGATCCATGCATCCATGGGCCATTGCATGGGCATGGCATGGACTCGTTACAATGAGAGAATGAATACTACTAAAATTTATTATTATACTATCGTATAATTATAAGGGTCTGTGTCCTTACAAATTATGAGATAAGATTATTTTTTTCTATGTATAGTTCTTCAAATTAAAATAAGTGTGTATATATACGCACATGTAAATCCATAATTTTACGTTTGTCATACGTACTACTATAGTACTATTAATATCGCATCTTGATCATCTATGTAGATATGGAAGAGAGCAGAACGATCAGTGGTAGAGTCATCGGCGTCCAATTCCGAGGAAAATGTGAGCACTAAGGATAAGGGCATGGTGGAAGACATCGTAGTCATGGATTATGCGCAACCCCATCGTAAACCACCTATTCATAATCATAACAAGGGGACCTAATATATTTGTTTTCTCAAAAAAATAAAAAAAATCTCTTGGAATCCTGATTTCTTCTGTTTTTATTTTTTATACTTATATCTTTTGGGTTTATGGAGAAAAGGAAGCAGTATAATTTGAACACGCACTACAAGAAAAACGCCCATACACTACAGTATATAGACTACGGTTTTTTTTAAAAACCGTAGTCTATTGTTATAGACTACGGTTTTTTGGGCCAACCGTAGTGTATGAGCGTCTTTTTTT